>BSBM01000072.1:1800000-1957500 GCA_027924585.1 Larix kaempferi
AAAGAAAGTTATAAAAAGTGAGAGAGCCCACTCTCTCATTCATTCTTGACATTTTGCATTTTCGAAAACTTGAGAGCTCTTGAGCTTGGCTTTCTCTTGGACGAAATTGTAAGTGAGAGGAGGATAGTTTCGGTAGTGAGACACATTGTTGAAGATATCACCGAAAATTTCGGCACCATGCGAAAAATCGTGATTTTTTCTGAGTGCCGATTTTTCTCCCAAAATCGGATTTCGAGCTGTTATAAAAAAATCACAAAATTTCCCCAAAAATCGTGCCCCAACCTTAAAAATCGCCTAGGTGTCGTGGATCCGACTTTAAGTGGCGTTTTTGAGTTTTTTTTCATCATTTGACTTTGCAGCGTTGGGGGAATGAGAGGGAGAGTGCTAGCAAACACAACAAAGAGATCTAGAGGACCAAATCACTGATTTCATCACCATCAAAAGATTTTTAATTGGAGGAAAAATCAATTTGCAAGCCCTCTACGGTGTTGGTCATCTCAAATCCCAAGTATGTAGTCAAATCCCATTTTCATGCATTATTTTTCATAGATTGTTTTAGGGGTTCCAAAGCCCATCATTTTCTGCCTCTTATCATCATTTTTTGTGGCTAAGAAAGTAGATTGAAGCACTTTTTTTCCTTTAACAACCCTCTTAACATAATTTTTGGTTAGATTTTGCTAGGGTTTTCAAAATATTTTTTCTTTCCTCTTGTCATAATTTTCCTATGAATTTCCATGGATAGAAGAACAATTCAGATGGCTGTTTTTCCTTGAACAACAGACTGATTTTTCTTAAAATAATTTTTAATGTTAGTATTTTTCAATTTTTTGGCCCCAGGTTGAAGTTGAAGGTTTGATATTGCATTTCCAAAATGCGTAAGAGCTTGGATCCAATGTGGCAGTATGGTGAGCCCAAGGATGGGACAAACCTTCAAAGGTTGTCTTGTAAACTATGTGGCCAAGCTATGACAGGGGGGATTAGCCGATAGAAATACCACTTGGCTAAAATTCTGGGGCATGATGTTCTAATTTGCACCGAATCAACCCCGAAAATTATGCGGATGGCCCATGATGCCATTTATGAGAAGGATAGAAAGAAGGAGGTGGCAGCTACTAATAGAGCTGAAATTATTTCGGGTGGAGTGGCTAGATCCTTAAGAACCACCGACACCAGCAGATTTGTGAGTGGGACACAAGGTAGTGAGAGGGACTCCACAAATGTTGATTCACCTTCCATGAGGGCCTCACCTTTCTTTGTTCCAAGGACTGGAGATGGGGCTCAACGTTCCATCCGACAATGGTTAAGAAAAAGGAGAAGCAAGAAGTGGATAGGCTTATGGGGAGAATTATTTTTTGGAGTGATTTACCATTGAGCATCACAAAGACCGATCCATTTTTCTAGCCTAGGTGTGATGCTATCACTGTTGTTGGCCCAGGTTATAGGGCCCCTACCTATGAGGAGTTGCAGGGGCCAATTTTGGAAGCAGAAAAGAATGGCATCAATGCTAGATTGGAAGAGTTAAAGAATCATGGGAGTCTACTGGATGCACGGTGATGTCCGATGGTTGGACAGATACAAAGGGTGAGACTCTTATAAACTTCTTGGTACATTGCCCTAGGGGCATCATGTTTATTAAATTAATTGATGCCTCGGCCCATATTAAAGATGCAACATTACTGTGTGAGATGTTGGATGCCTTCAACATAGAGATTGGTTTGGAACACGTTGTCCAAATCATAACAGATAATGTGGCTAATTATGTGGCTGCCGACAGTATGCTAATGGAGAGGCATCCCTCCTTGTTTTGGACTCCATGTGTGGCCCATTGCATCGATTTGATGCTTGAGGATATGGGAAAATACCCTTGATCAAGGAGGTTGTTGATCAAGCTAGGAGCATCACAAAATTCATATATAACCATGCATTTGTCCTTAGCCTCATGAGGAGATTCACAAAAAACAGGGAGTTGTTGTGTCCTACAATCACACTTTTTGCCAATAGCTTCTTCTCTCTTCAGTCTATTCTCCAATGTAAGTTTGAGTTGAAGCAGATGTTTGTTTGTGATGAGTGGCGTGGCTTCGCATTCATTAGAAGACAAGATGGGACAACCATTGCTAAACTAGTGTTCACCGATTCCTTTTGGGATTGAATGCTAGAAGTGTGCACAATTACTGAACCTTTGGTAAAGGTTCTTCGCTAGGTAGATGGAGAGAAGCCCGCAATGGGCTACTTATATGAGGCCATGGATGGGGCCAAAGAGGCTATTCGATCTTATTATGTGGGCAAGGGCACCCCCGGACATACTAGATACATGATGATTTGGGATTTGATTGACAGTCGATGGGCAGGGATGCTCCATCGACCCATTCATGCAACAACCCTTTTCCTCAACCGCTCCTATGCTTACTCATCCAACTTTGATTTTGATGGTGAGGTGATGGAAGGGCTCTTGACATGTATTGAGAGGATGGGACCTGTTATCACATATATAGTAGCCGGGCTACCATACATTATTTTTCTCATTCCAGTACATTATTCAGCCAGCTCCCTTGCATTTGAGATGCCGAGATGAGCATTTATATTGGATCACTATCAGATTGTGGACAACAGTTATATTCCCCATGCCATGACTGAGTTTCAGGACACTCAGAGAGATGCCCGATATAGCCATTATGCCATTGGTACAGAGCAGACAGTAGTGCCCAGAGTTACAGCAGCAGTCTCAGAGGACAGATGATGGTACAGGTTGATGAGCTTTCAGGTATATGACTCAGCAGGTATACTATTGTGTTATGGTTAGATTGCTTTTATACTTATTCTTATAGCATGTCTTAGCACTTAGTGTCATGATCTGGCGATCATATAGATATGTTGACCTGGTTGACCTATTATATATATATTACTGTCCCTACTCAGACTTAGAAGTTCACTATTCATACTCATTGGTACATACCCTCCTTAGGGAGAATAGAGGTGATCATTACACCATACTATGGCTTGCTAGTGTTGGCTTCATCTTTTCATTGTCTTCATCCATCCGTGGCCTACCTTTTAGATTATTACCTTGATTTGCTACTTGACTAGTGACATGGAGGACCTTTCCCCACTGTAGCCTCTGTACTGGATGAGCTTCCTTGTTTATTGTGTCTCGGCTCTGAGTTGGTGACAAAACTTACCTATGGTGAGTTGGAGTTCCTTGAGAATTCCCCCTAGTCACTAAAGTTGTGTTGGCTAAACCTGAAACTTTTAGTGCTGCCATCAATACAAAATCTGGAAAAATCAAATGCTATATCTTGTATATGAAAGAAATGCCAAATGAAAATGGCCATGAAAAATAAAATGTTATATCTTTTGGAAAAATAAATACCTAGGTAAACAAGCTGTCCATGACACACCTAGAAGTGCTCAGGTAAACAAGTGCCTCAAAAACACACCTGCAGCAGAAAGCCTAAAAATAAATGTAAATCTATGCAATGTGTTTGTAAACACACATAGATCAAGGCTATGGAAAACTCAGGCCCAAAAAGCAATGGAACTTAAATGTTATATCTAAACAATTGCTGGCCTTGCTTGTATTATGGATTGTGCGCATCTGTGAAGGTGAATAAACCCTCTTTAAACAACTCATCCATTTGTGAGACACCGCCATTCCCTGTGTTATTGATCATTCAGTATATACTATGGTGTGTATTCCCTTTCCCTTGCCAAAGTGTCACAAAGTCAAGATAGTCAAGTCATCCCTTAGCCTAGCCATTTATGTCAGCCCTCACCCTTCACTAGCAAATTGATCACAACTATGAAGTGAGTATGATCCTGAAAGTCTAGTCTGAGTAATAATAATAACTAACGACACTATATATTTGGATTTAGATCGCCAGTCATGATTACTCTGTGTTATAGAAGCTATTTGAATAAATTGTAAAGCATGTATTAACCTTGACACCTTGCAGCAGCTATTGATGATAGTCTGAGTTGTATTTGGTCTTGGTTAGACCTAGTTTGACCATGGAGGACCATGGGACATGAGATGTTGGACCTTATGATGATATGGATAGATGATATATGGTCTATGTACACATACAGGATGATTCTATGCAGCAGCTACAGGGTATGATGATGATTCTGGGGTTACAGCAGTGTTTGTATATATACAGCGCATTATTATTGGCCCTGTTCCGGTATATTGGATATTTATTTTGATCATGCAGAGACTCATATAGTGTATGAGTACACATCTTGGATAGATTTGGACCTTCTGAGTCCAATGGGACAGTTTGTTTTCAGTTCCGGGCACTTACAGTGATGATTTAGCCTCAGTAGGCTGTCCTAGTGCAGTTTTGGCCTGTTGGAGGCCCTGTCGGAGCAGAGATGACTTTTATCCGGATGACCTAGGGCGCTGATGATGGAGGGGGTGGTCCAGCCACTTGTTTTTACCATATTACCCCCCTCCCGGACACATTGGCACCCTCACCTTGACAGCGCCATCACTCCAGGAGGCAGTTTGGGCAGTTTCACGTTTCCCGAGGCATTTCAGGATTGGTAGAAATGGCTATTGAGGAAATCGATTTGGGCTACTGAGGCAAAGTTATGGCATGGGATGATCAGTGATGATAGATCGGGACCTTCCACACCTCCTCCTGCAGTTTCAGCTTCATCGGGGCCCGCATCCATCACTTATGGCACTTTCTGTGGATTTTTTGAGGTCTTTGAGGACCACGACTTCACCTTGGAGATACACTACTTCACCTTGGAGGCACGATTTGGTACTTTCATGATTGTTTATTGGTTATTGTGCCATGGGGATTGACCAAGGAGGGATAAAATTACCCCTTGGACCCACCATGAGCCTCTTATGATATTTTGTCATCATGATTTGGTGGGATTCCCCTCTCCTAGGGCGACTTTGTCCACTTATGTTATATTTTATGTGTGATCCATGTATTATGTTGTTGAGCTCATCTCAACCATTGATTAGACATTTGTATCTTTTAATCTTAGCCACTCATTCAAAAAGTGGTTAGGGTTTTGGTGCCTCTCCTTCCTATTTAAAGGAGAGAGCCTCTCATTGTAAAGGGACTTTTGGCTCTGGATTATTGGAATAGAAAATTATTATTGCATCTATCTCCAATGTTGTGGTGAATGTTTTTGGTGTTCGTTCGTTGGTTCTTCCTTTGCACTGAGTTATTGGAGATCTTGTTTGCCATATCTATTGTACCACGATTTTTGCATCTACAGGTGGAGGCCGATTTGCTTGAAGGAGGAGGTATTGGTAGGGGAAGACTCTCCCTACTTCTTCTTTGGAGCTCTTCGTTGGTAACAGGGAGTATTACTGTCCCAGGACCTTCTATTTCATGTTACTATTTGCATTTCTCTTGTATTTCTTCCATACTTGATCTTACTGATTGAATTTCATTCCTTGGTTTGACAGGTAGAGGAAGGCGCACTTGTGGACTTGGGCATCAAATTGGCAAGCAAATCAACAATCTCTCATTTGATCTCTGCGGGAATCTTCCTCAACATCAAGGCATCTCAACCACATCATTCAGGTATGATCTCAAGGTAAGTTCTATCTCCATAGTCTATCCAATTGTCAAAAAACTCTTAAAACCCTAATTAATTAAAACCCCAATTTTGCATTTTCTTAGATCTACTGAGATCTAGTGGGTTGTTGGGCATGATATTGAAAACCCACCTCTATAGCATCCACGGCATCCCGGATCTATAGTTTGGTGAGGATTGGCTTCCGTTTGACCCCTCTCCCAAGCCAACCTAGCTTCTCCCAAGGAAGGCGCACTTCACCATTTGAGCAGGTTGACCTAGATCTAAGCGATGGGTGTTTGAGATTTCACTTGATTTGACATCTACACATCAAATAACATACACCCAGGTTGTCCCTTTCTTGAAAATCACCTTGTGGGCCCCATTCCACATTTTAAGGGATTTAATCCCCATTTTGGACCACTTGGAACACTAAAACTCAGATCTACAAAGATCTAACCGGTGGATTGCCACAAAATTATAGATCCATGTCCCTACTTGACTGATCTACCCGAATCTAAAAGTTTGGATGCCATCCGACATGATTTGACCCACCTAAACCCCGATTCAAGCTTCCTTAGGGAAAGTCGCACCACCTTGGAGAAGTGAGTTCACTCACTTCGAGGAACTGGGTACTTGAGATTTTTGCAGATCCGGATTCAGAATAATTCAAAACCTAGGTCTAGACTGTCACTTTGTCAAATCTTGCCTTGGGGATTGCATTCCTTGTTTTTAGGGATTGTGGTCCACTTGGGTCAAACCTAGATCTAGACACATTTATCCATCAAGGCCTATACTGTCCACTTATCTCATGTTGTAGGAGTCCTAAACCACAAAGTCAACCCTACTTTGACTCCACTTCCCAATTCCCAAGGCACTGGTTTATCTCCAAGTCAACCCACTCTCATAGATTGTTGGATTGACTTGTGGTTTGACTTTTGCATGGTGAACTATACCTTTGAAGACATCATGGACTATGGTCAAGATTGTCTCATGTACTAGTTAGCCCCAGTCTGACCCCTAAACAACCCTGCATTGGACACGGTTCCCAAGGCAGTGGATCTTTTGACATTGACCTAGTACACTAGCCCTAGATCTCACTTTAAACATTATAAGTCACTCTTACATTCAACTATGAACCAAAGCTATACCTATTGAACCCCTCACTTGGCTTGTGACTTCATCCTTAGGTCTAGGATAAACCATACACCTAACTTCACTTAGAAAATACCCTGATTTGGTGTCTTGGTTTTGATCTCTCCTGTCGGGAGTAGATCGGGTCTCCCCCTTTGTTGTCTGGGCTAGATAACATAAAGTGAAGGTTGCCTCGACTGGCGTGACAACCATATATTGGAGGTCGAGGTGATCGTGGTTGCACCTTTTGAGTTGCCCTTCCCTATTGCCATCCATGACTGGATCTATCCTTAGGGGTAACTACAGTTTAGGTGATAACAGGACCTGATGCCGATACTTGCAGGACTATTAGTTTGGAGATGGAGATGTATCGAGATGCTAGCGGACTATTTGGATTCGCCGATACTGTTGCCAATAGGAGCATTTTGATGCTACGTAAGCCACTATAATTTAAAGTTAAATTGTTAATTATGTGTTTTATAATTTATTTGAAAGATGGATTATGTTTTGATGAAAAGAAATTTACGCCTTTTTTTCTTATTTGTAATTGTTATAGATGTTTGGTAGCGAAATTATGGTGCAAGAGTACCGAATTTACGGAAATTTTCCATTCGTGTCCTTTGTCAAACATGTAGCACTTAAGGATGTGAGCACAATTGGAGTGTGTTTGAAAAGATACACTCAAAAAAGCACAACCTGTTAGACTTAGAACTTCAACTAACTGATTACAAGTATTATAATTTATTCATATTGCCCTTTGATATGTTTATGACCCTCAAGAATCAAGACTTATTAAATTTATTTACTGTCGTCTTACAGGTTAGACTCTCCACGGCTCAATGATTTGGTATATGTCCACTACAATATCCGATTGTGGATGAAGCAGTTGGATAAGGTGCCTGATGTGGAAGTCATTTCCTGGGACAATATTAATATATTGTTTGAGTGGAGGGTCGAGTCTGAGGCCCCTATTATGCCTGAGGCACCTGCATGGTTGGAGGAGCAGCAGTAGGAAGAGGAGGAAGGGGAGGTGCAGGTAGAGTTGGGTGATGAGTACCTTAACATCATCAAGGTTGATGTGCCAACATCATCACTAGTGCCACCTTCTAAACAAGATGATACATCTACACCATCTAGTTGGTGTCAAACAATTGATGCAGATGCAGGGCCTTCTAGGGGCAAACGAGCCATGGCCTTTTCCCATAAAAGAGGGAGAGCTCATTGATAGCTAGCTTCCAGATAACCTAGATTTCTCATTCTAGATGACTCATGATGATGAGATACATTTATATATTTGATGCCATTTTGTATTAATTATCCACTTTTGAGTCCTTTATTGGACAACTATCAGGTTTCAAGATTTAGTATAGACTCTGATGTATCATTTTGATTTGGCATCTACTGCACCATATATATCGGTGTTTTTCCTATATTTACGTGGCAATGTGCTTATTTGATGTTGTTGTTGGTTTATATGTTTAAAAATTTGAAAAAATGAATTTATTTTGTATTTTTTAATTATTGCTGTGTTTTGCTGATTTTTGCCAATTTTTTTCCCGATGTTGCCGAGAAATTGTATTCAAAAACCCCTTGCCGATTTTTTTCCGTCGCCGATGTTTTCAACAATGGTGAGACAAACATACCCAAGCTATTGAAGGAGGAATCACTCAAATTTCTCATTTGTTCTTCATTGCTGAGGTATGTGTTTACATTTTCATCTTCAGATTTGTGATTTGAGCTGAGATTGCAGAGATTAGAAGAGGGGCGCACCTGTTGGGGAGGATGTTAATTTCCCTTGGTTTGGAACACATTGTCCAAATCATAATAGATAATGCGTCTAATTATGTGGCTGCCGACAATATGCTAATGGAGAGGCATCCCTCCTTGTTTTGGACTCCATGTTTGGCCCATTGCATCAATTTGATGCTTGAGGATATGGGAAAAATACCCTTCATCAAGGAGGTTGTTGATTAAGCTAGGAGCATCATAAAATTCATATATAACCATGCCTTTGTCCTTAGCCTCATGAGGAGATTCACAAAAAATAGGGAGTTGTTGTGTCTTACATTCACACGTTTTGCCAATAGCTTCATCTCTCTTCAGTCTATTCTCCAATGTACGTTTGAATTGAAGTAGATGTTTGTTTGTGATGAGTGGCGTGACTACACATTCAGTAGAAGACAAGATGGGACAACCATTGCTAAACTAGTGTACACCGATTCCTTTTGGGATTGAATGCTAGAAGTGTGCACAATTAGTGAACCTTTGGTAAAGTTCTAAGAAACCGGATTCGTCCTAAACCCCCCGCGTGACCTGTGGGGATCGAATCGGACACGATTCGATGTCAAATCGTGTCCGATTCGACTTTCGGTCGTGTTTGAAATCGGGACACGACCGAAAGTCGAATTGGACATGATTTGACATCTTGTCCCCCACAGTCAGACATGAGTCCCAAAAACAGGACACGCAAACGGCGGAAAAGTGCGGCCGAGTTGGCTTTAAAACCAAATTTTGAGTTTCTTTTTGTCATTTGTGTTGTGAATCGTGATTTGTGAATGACAAATGTGTTGTGAAACGTGATTTGTGAATGACAAATGTGTAATCATTAATGTGTTTTGATTCTAATTTCTATTGAATATTTGTAAATGTTCTAGTTTCTAAAGATTTTTGGATCTATATGTCTATATTTTAAAATTTTAATATATTTTCAAAAAAAAATATATGTATATAAAACGTGTCCTTCGTGTCTTGATTCCGGGGGTCACTGTGTCCATGTCGGACACTCGTATTTTCGTGTCCTTCGTGTCCCATGTCAGGTGACTTAGGTAAAGGTTCTTTGGATGGTAGATCGAGAGAAGCCCGCAATGGGCTACTTATATGAGGCCATGGATAGGGCCAAAGAGGCTATTCGATCTTATTATGTGGCCAAGGGCACCCTCGGACATACTAGATACATGCTGATTTGGGATTTGATTGATAGTCGATGGACATGGATGCTCCATCGACCCATTCATGCAGCAACCCTTTTCCTCAACCCCTCCTATGCTTTCTCATCCAACTTTGATTTTGATGTTGAGGTGATGGAAGGGATCTTGACATGTCTTGAGAGGATGGTACCTGATGTCGATGCTTGCAGGACTATTAGTTTGGAGATGGAGATGTATTGAGATGCTAGCGGACTATTTGGCTTCGCCGATGTTGTTGCCAATAGGATCATTTTGATGCCACGTAAGCCACTATAATTTAGAGTTAAATTGTTAATTATGTGTTTTATAATTCATTTGAAAGATGGATTATGTTTTGATGAAAATAAATTTACGACTTTTTTTCTTATTTGTAATTGTTATTGATGTTTGGTAGCGAAATTATGGTACAAGGGCATCGAATTTACGGAATTTTTCCATTCGTGTCCTTTGTCAAACGTGTAGTGCTTAAGGATGTGAGCACAATTGGAGTGTGTTTGAAAAGATACACTCAAAAAAGCGCAATAGGTTAGACTTAGAACTTCAACTAACTGATTAAAAGTATTATAATTTATTCATATTGCCCTTTGATATGTTTATGACCCTCAAGAATCAAGACTCGTTAAATTTATTTATTGTCCTCTTACAGGTTAGACTTTCCACAGCTCAATGATTTGGTATATGTCCACTGCAATATTCGACTATGGATGAAGCAGTTGGATAAGGTGCCTGATGTGGAAGTCATTTCCTTGGACAATATTAACATATTGTCTGATTGGAGGGTCGAGTTTGAGGCCCCTATTATTACTGAGGCACCTGCATGGTTGGAGGAGGAGAAGCAGTAGGAAGAGGAGGAAGGGGAGGTGCAGGTAGAGTTGGGCAATGAGTACCTTGACATCATCGAGGTTGATGTGCCAACATCATCACCAGTGCCACCTTCTACACAAGATGATACATCTACATCATGTAGTTGGTGTCAGACAATTGATGTAGATGCATGGCCTTCTATGGGCAAACGAGCCATGGCCTTTTCCCATAAAAGAGGGAGAGGTCATTGATAGCTAGCTTCCAGTTAGCCTAGATTTCTCATTCTAGATGACTCATGATGATGAGATACATTTATATATTTGATGTCATTTTGTATTAATTATCCACTTTTGAGTCCTTTATTGGACAACTATCATGTTTCAGGATTTAGTATTGACTCAGATGTATCATTTTGATTTGGCATCTACTGCATCATATATATCGGTGTTTTTCCTATATTTATGTGGCAATGTGCTTATTTGATGTTGTTGTTGGTTTATATGTTTAAAAATTTGAAAAAATGAATGTATTTTGTATTTTTAAATTATTGCCGTGGTTTGCTGATTTTTGCCAATTTTTTTCTCTATGTTGCTGAGAAATTGTATTCGGACCCCCTGTTGATTATGTGGGCAAGGGCACCCTCAGACATACTAGATACATGATGATTTGGGATTTGATTGATAGTCGATGGACAGGGATGCTCCATCGACCCATTCATGCAGCAGCCCTTTTCTTCAACCCCTCCTATGCTTACTCATCCAACTTTGATTTTGATGTTGAGGTGATGGAAGGGATCTTGGCATGTCTTGAGAGGATGGTACCTGATGCCGATACTCGCAAGACTATTAGTTTGGAGATGGAGATGTATCTAGATGCTAGCGGACTATTTGGCTTTGCCGATGTTGTTTCCAATAGGATCATTTTGATGCTACGTAAGCCACTATAATTGAAAGTTAAATTGTTAATTATGTGTTTTATAATTTATTTGAAAGATGGATTATGTTTTGATGAAAATAAATTTACGTCTTTTTTTCTTATTTGTAATTGTTATAGATGTTTGGTAGCGAAATTATGGTGCAAGAGCACCGAATTTACCGAATTTTTCCATTCGTGTCCTTTGTCAAACGTGTAGTGCTCAAGGATGTGAGCACAATTCGAGTGTGTTTGAAAATATACACTCAAAAAAGCGCAACAGGTTAGACTTAGAACTTCAACTAACTGATTACAAGTATTATAATTTATTCATATTGCCCTTTGATATGTTTATGACCCTCAAGAATCAAGACTCATTAAATTTATTTATTGTCCTCTTACAGGTTAGACTTTCCACGGCCCAATGATTTGGTATATGTCCACTACAATATTCGACTGTGGATGAAGTAGTTGGATAAGGTGCCTGATGTGGAAGTCATTTCCTTGGACAATATTAACATATTGTCTGAGTGGAGGGTTGAGTCTGAGGCCCCTATTATGCCTGAGGCACCTGCATGGTTGAAGGAGGAGCAGTAGTAGGAAGAGGTGGAAGGGGAGGTGCAGGTAGAGTTGGGTGATGAGTACCTTGACATCATCGAGGTTGATGTGCCAACATCATCACCAGTGCCACCTTCTACACAAGATGATACATCTACACCATCTAGTTGGTGTTAGACAGTTGATGCAGATGCAGGGCCTTCTATGGGAAAACGAGCCATGGCCTTTTCCCATAAAAGAGGGAGAGGTCATTGATAGCTAGCTGCCAGCTAGCCTAGATTTCTCATTCTAGATAACTCATGATGATGAGATACATTTATATATTTGATGTCATTTTGTATTAATTATCCACTTTTGAGTCCTTTATTGGACAACTATCATGTTTCAGGATTTAGTATTGACTCTGATGTATCATTTTGATTTGGCATCTCCTGCATCATATATATCGGTGTTTTTCCTATATTTATGTGGCAATGTGCTTATTTGATGTTGTTGTTGGTTTATGTGTTTAAAAATTTGAAAAAATTAATGTATTTTATATTTTTTAATTATTGCCGTGATTTGCTGATTTTTTGTCAATTTTTTTCCCGATGTTGCCGAGAAATTGTATTCGGACCCCCTGTTGATTTTTTTCCGTCACCGATGTTTTTAACATTGGTGAGACAAACCCACCCAAGCTATTGAAGGATGAATCACTCAGATTTTTCATTTGTTCTTCATTGCTGAGGTATGTGTTTACATTTTCATCTTCAGATTTGTGATTTGAGCTGAGATAGCAGATATTAGAAGAAGGGCGCACCTGTTGGGAAGGCTGTTTATCTCCCTTGGATAATTGTGCCACATCAGTCAAGGAGTGAGAAGAGGAGGGTGCACTAGTGGAGAGGTCACTCTCAACTTGTGGAATATTAAAGGGAGACCCATCATTCTGTAGGAGGGCGCACCCACAGTCAAGGAGAAGAGGACACCGAGGTTAAGGAAGAATGCATTATCATCATTAATACCCTCATAGCTTCCTACACGAGTTACATCTACTCTCTGAGGTCGAGTTCTCTTGTCACTACTGCTACAGGAAGTCCATTGGTGTGAGTTATCGCTACAGCTGCTAAAGGATATCCACTGAACAGAGTTACTCATTTCGCTGCTACAGGAAATCCCATTGGGTTGAGAACTTAAGACTTCATTCTGCTGCTACAAGAGTCTCACTGGACGGCTTATATCCTTGCCATTGCTACAGAAATCTACTTACCAGCTAAGTCACCTGACACGAGGACACGGGACATGGAGGACACGAAATTACGAGTGTCCGACATGGACACGGTGACCCCCGGAATCAGGACACGGATGACACGTTTTATATTTATATATATATTTTAAAAATTATATATATTAAAAATATAGACATATAGAGCCAATCTTTTTTAGAAGCTAGAACATTTACAAATATTCAATAGAAATTACTAATTAGAATCAATACACAATACACATTTTGTCATTCACAAATCACAATGAGGCACAAAGATGATAGCTCAAGATGTTGAAACCATATTTCTCTTTAAGTCATCAAAATCCAAATGTATTACATAGATGTCGGAATGCCAAAAGCAACTAGTAGTAGTAAATAGTAAATACAAAAAGGGGTAGATCATAGATGAGATCAAGATGGAAGAATCTCATCTGTCAATAGTCCTCCTCCATGCCTGAATCAACAAACTCATCACTGCCCTGACCTTCATTTTCTTCCTCCTCTCTACCCATCTGACGATCTGCATCTGTTGGTGTGGAGGATGACCCCTCTGCTTCTGCTGCTGGTGTGGAGGATGGCCTTGACAGGGTTGGGACACGGCTTCAACACCTGTCGGACACGTGTTTTTTCATGTCCTGGAATTAGGACATGAAAAAACATGTGTCCGGCACGTGTTGAAGCCGTGTTCGTGTCCGACATGACCCCACGGGACACGGGAGGGGATATGGACGTGTCCGGTGACTTAGCTTACCAGTCTTGGAAGAGGGGCGCAACAGTAGACAGTAAGGAAGTTATCGAGACTGATAAGGCTGCTAGATTAATTGTATACTGATTATTTGAGTTGTGTGGGGAATCTCCTTACAGCTGGGCACTTCATTCCATCTCTAACAGCTGCAGACACTCCCAGGCAGGCAAAACGTGGAGTTTATACACTGCATCTTTGCAAAAGGGTTGACTGTATGTAACCTCAAATATCAGGTCAGAAAGATAGTGATATCAGACTTGTACTTCTCGCATCTCATTTCTGTTCATTTAAAGTGTGTTTACATGCTTACCATTATGTTTATGTTAGTCATTGGTCTCCAATTTACTTAATGCTGAAGTAAAAATTGTGTTAAAGTAAATCATTAAGATCTGAAACTGCCAAGCAATAACCCAGCTGAGATAAACATAACCATAAGAAGTCAGATTGGTTAAAGAGGTCTAGGATGATGCTACAGCAGTGAAATCCAAGTGTTTGACAAAAATATTAACCCACACTTCAACATCAGCAAGCCCCAAATTCTCAGTTTGTCAACGAAGTCACCTACAGCAGTCTAGAATCTGTGACAATGAAGTGTTTGACAGAAATCCATAACCATCTCATTAGTCCATAGTTTGAAAAATCGAGATCGGACTCGGAGTTGGTCAAGAGTCAACTCCGAATCGGAATCGGAATCGGTAATGAATCGGTCGATTTGAATTTAATGAATCAGTTTGCTAAAAAATGCATAAAATATTTAAATTTTTAAGAAAAACAATATTTTCGAGATTCTAATCCATGATTCCAAAGCATTGCTGCATTAGAGTCAAAATATCCAAAATCTGCTTATTAGGGTCTCCACTTGACAGTTGACACTCTCCCACTCTATCTCTACTGTCTCCCATAGCCTCCGGCAGTCTCCAGTCCACACTCTCAAATGAAAAATGACAAAGGTAGGGGTCTGGTGTAGTAAACTAGGTTAGAAACTTAGGTAAATCGTAAACATTAAAACATCAGGCCCACGAAAAAATCGGACTAATTTTAGTCGGATTTCGGCCGATCAAACCGGTTCGGTACCGAACTGATTTGTCACCTGATCTGAACCGGTCAGCCTTCAAATATGTAAATCGTCCGATTCCGAAATTGATCGGACCGATTTTTCAAACTATGCATTATACATATTGGAAAATTTTTGTATCCAGTGGGTTAGGGATACTATTCTTATTTTAATGCTTGGATTAGGAAGTTTCATCAAAATTGTAGGGTGTTGATTAATGTACTTGGAGGATCAACTTTGAGATTCCAGGTAGAGGCAAGGACTAGAGCCTAGAGGGGGAGATAGGATTCTATTTATGAATATGATCCCAATATAGGCAATGATTTTGATGATATGTTGTTATTTGTTGTAGCGTCAAGTGTTTTTGGACTCTAGAGGCCATTTAGAGCTTCCTTGTTTATGTATTTTGGGTCAAATATGGATTGAACTCAATGCTATTTTAGTTATATGCACCCTTACTTGTTATATACATGACAAACTTCGCATATTTGTGTATAATGGTTTGGATTCATATGGATGCACATGAATATATATGTTTTTTTTCAAATTTTGAATATTTTATGTATTTTTTGGTTGACTGGTTTTTTCCAGTTCTAGTCCGGTTCAGATTTTTGGGCTGGAATGGTTTGATGACCGGTACCATTCTGATAACATTCGTTGAAATTAGAGCTGGCAACTGAACCAATGTTGTTTCCATAGAGATTGCTGTAATAAGACAAGTATAATGATGTCCAGCAAAATTACAAATGACCACAAAGTAGGTCAATGGGACTAAAAGAGTACATCATCCAAAAGATACATTGTAGGATTGTGAAAGTATCTATAAAAGCAAGGAACCTAGCTGAGCTCTCTAAAAGTGCATGTAAATTAAAATACAGTGCTGCACAATATCGTAGGAAAAGGTGTAACTTTATTAGGGACATGATGTAGGTTGAGAACCACTGTCTCCAGAGCAAATGTGGCCGAAACAGATCTGATGGAGATGTCAAAGTGTTTCAGAGCTAGTGGTCAAACACCACAGGGAGGGCTGAGGCATGGTCTCCTCGTCGGAATCATCAATAACAGAGATATCGCTGATGCACATGCAGATGATGTCCTCTGGCCAGGACTGATGGGGATTGGCAGTATGATCTTTGGGGGGGGGGGGGGGAGGGCAGGAGTGAGGGAAACAGCCTCTCCTAACATTCGAGGCCAAGGAGAAGAAGCTATGAATGAATGACTGGCTGCTCTAGACATAGGGCATCTGATACAGAGGCAGTCTGGACCTGGTCTGGACCTTGTGGTGTGCAGCACCTAGTCTCCAGCACCACAAGGTCCAGACCAGGTCCAGACTGCCTCAGCATTAGCTGCCCTATGTCTAGAGCGGCCGGTCATCGTTGATCTGGACTGTCTGCTGGGATGTCTGGAGAGTAGGTGCTGCACACCACAAGGTCTCTGAGGTCTGGAGTGGCAACTCATCAAGGGCCTCGAGGTGGTTGATCTGGGGTTAGAGATCTGAGGTCTCATATAACGGCCCCTCAATGGATCTGCAAGTGGATGATGGGTATCCCCGCCACCTCTCCTTTTGCTCTGACCAGTCAGGACAGCCTGGATGTAAGATCCTGTCTGGGCGGCAAATGGTAACGATTCAATGAACATAAACTAGATTAAGAGTTATAATAATGATTATGACCTTAGGGTTGTGTCCCTTAACATGAATGTGTCTCTTGGGCACTATATAAGGAGTATCTTGACAACCTGCCAATCATTATTGTATCATTCATTCTTATTAAATATTATATTCTGCCCCTTTGAAGTTTGGACATCATATTATGGGATCTTGTCCCTTGGTTCATTACAGTGGTATCAAAGCTATTCTTTTCAGTGGGCAGGTGCCAAACTTCTGTGGTGTTTATTCTCTGATGGTTGGGTGCCGAACTTCTCTGTGTTGGCCGTGTGCCATACTTTTCTGCAATGAGGCAATGAACCTTAGTCCGGGAGGCTAGCCACTTCTATTCCATCTAATTCTACTATTTTTCTCCCTTTCCACGTACTCAATTTCACATCCCTCACTTGCTCCCCCGCTGTACAAAAATAAAAGAAAAAAAGAGAGAAAATAAGATGACAACTTCAGAGAATGAATCAGAGAATATTTATAAACTAATAAAAAGATTACTGAAACCACCACTGTAAGAAATATATCTGTCCAATCACCTCCGGCAAAGATAATATTCCAAGGCAACCAAGAAGGATAGGATCTGAAAATTCAACCAAACAATAAATCGCCAAGGCTGCAACATGAGTGCAATCACCGCTAAACATGTTCATGGGAGAGTTCAGACATTCCTGCGTTTGTCCAAGTGCCTCAAATACTGTCCTGGATCAATATCGCCTGCCTCTATTGCTTCTACCTTAGCAGATGCCTTGAACCCATTTATCATATTACTCTGATAAACTTAGCAAGCTGTCCTTGCATGTGCCACCCCATTTTCAACAGATGCTGAAGTCAGAGAAAATCAAGGTATCAAGAGAAATAATATGCCTATGACATCCCTGTAAAGTTTAAACAAATTTTGCAGAATTCATTGTTGAAGGCTTCAGTCTCGCGCATATTAGAGAGAAGCGAATTGACTCCTTGCTGGAGTTGCCACATCTATCATCAAGAGCTGCTGGAAGAAATGGAAAATAAGCCACTCCTAACACAATGAAGTTTGTGGGCATCTGCTGGAAAATTGGATGCGAGAAAAGTCGGGATTAATTGCAGATGGGCATTTACCAAATCATAATTGTGTGGAACATTGGTTTGATCGTGGTGACCTTGGGCAGGAGATTGAAAAATGATTAAAATCATTAATATACCCTAAATTCCAGTGCCTTGTTAATAATTCTATTAGGAGAGTGATGTCCATTTGTAATGTATGAATATCTTAAGCTTTAGATTAAAAGCTTAATAATATATATACAAATAGAAGAGTAAAGTGCCTTCCTGTTGTATGTCTCAAAACGAGAGAAAAGGTTCAAATAGAATTATAAGTCAAAGTTGTCCTGTCCATTTTAACTCCAATTCAACCTATAAAACAAAGTGACCTATAAAACGGAGTGTGATTAAAAGCCACTATCTTTTGGCCAGAAAGGGGATTTTGAAAATTGAAAATATCTTTAATTGTCATAAACTATCACCAACAAGCAAATGGATCCTGGTGGCAAGTTAAAGGGGACTGTTGAAGGGAAAGATATACGATTGCTATTGCTCCTTGTGAAATTAATAATTATATTAGCACTGAATTGTTTAATCATTTACTGATTCCTGAGCCAAGTATTCGAATAGATAAACATGTGGAATGAAAAACAATATGAAATAAAGGACTGACAACTAACAATTGATGATTATGGTTTCACATCCCAATTCAATGTTTGCTCTATGTGTGAAAATGATATTAACATAATTCTAGGATCAACCTGGATGGAAAGATTGGGTAACTTTACCCTGAACATGAAGAAGAAATACTTGATATTTTTTTCATAATGAAAGGAAGATAATATTATTTGACCTAATGATGAGTTTTGCACCAAAATGTCTTCATCAAGAGATGTATCACATGTGGTTGCTCAACACAATTAGAATTCTCAACAGAAGAAACAATATCAGAGAAAAAAATTGCAATTCGACAGAGTTTTCACAGAAGAAGAAAAATAAAGTTATTTGTTTAAAGATTTGAAATGACATTATGACACCTTGCCAACAGAAGTAAAAAAATTAAAATGTTGGAAAGAAATGATAAAACAGTACACGTTGACAAAGAGACATCAATTGACCCAACTGAATCAGGGATATGTTCTTGGTTCTCATTTAAGGCCTTTTCCTCCTGCTTCTGCTTCTGGTTCCTGTTCAAGCTAGACTCACAAGTATATGCACCTAGCCTTCACTCTTCTGTTCCTGAAGTTGAGAATGAACTTGACATCATTGTTACTCCTGCACATCCCTCTAAATGCCCAGAGTGCCTCATTAAATGCCATCTTTGTTGCATTTCTTCAGAATTGTCCAGTCAAAATCCTGGATAACACTAAGCTAGTGTACAACTAATGGCATTTTGTAGTAGCTGGATCTAACTTTCTGAAATTCAAAACTCTAGGATTATGTGTAATTTTCATCTTTTACCATAGCTATAAGGGAATTTATTTTCTTATAACTTTGTGCTAATTTCTCAGTTATGTGAAGCTGGAATGTAAACTATCTTTTATTGCCTTCCTGAGATGATGGCCAAAACTTTTATTCAGTTTGTTGGGATTTGTATAACAGAATAAAAAGTGATTTTTGTCTGTGCAATTAGGCTCATTATTACAGAATTTTTGTACAGGTTCAGTTCAGTCACAGAACGCTTTTTCACGGAATACAATGCCAGACGCATTGATACAAGTGCTGCCAGAAGTGAGACACTCAGCATTATCAATGGGATGAGATATCTCAAACTTGGGGTATAAGGCATATTTTATTTATATGATTTGAAAATTAAAACTCGGAGGACTGTATAGTGCACTTTTACTTGGATAGTTTAGTTTGGATTTAAAAGAGTCATATAGGAACAGCAATGCTCCAGTGCTGTACACAAGAAGCCTTCTGTTAATATATCAGATCTATTCAAAATTTAGTTTTGTTTTCATTCTAGAATGGGCACAGCTTTTGAATGTTCGCAATTAATTGTGTTATACTCACTTTAATCATGATACTGTTGAATTGAGAAGGTTTGCAATTTTTACCATTGTAACTTATTGTAGCCTATTTCTTACAGAGTAGTGTGGTTTCATTTTTTCAGAATTAAACTACCTTGTGTTTAGTTGTCCTATTTCTGTATTAGCTAGTGCAGCCAATATGATTCTTTCAGAAGAGCAGATTATTATTATCATTAATTTCCTGGAAAAATCGTAACTCTTTATTTAGATATAAAAAGTGTACAATCTGTATATTCTTGATTCAGCATTTCAGAAAGCTTAAAAGTCTCAAACAGAACCCAAAAAAACCCATCCTTTCTACAATTGCCTGCTAAAGGCTTACCACTCTGCCCTTTCATATAATTACCTGTTTCATCCAACATTACAAATCAACCCATAGTTCTAAACATAATTCCTGAGATCATTGTATGCTTCAGTGATCACATGTTTAGTCCAGATTTTACAGCCCAATACAGCAGTCTTTTCCTTGCAAGAGTTAATTAATTAAACTTAAACTAAATATTCATCTCTTCAACAACAGCCTGCTAAATGCTTGCAGCTTTGCTCTTTTATATAATCTACCTGTTTCATCCAACTTTACATATCAACCCATAGCTCCAAATAAAGTTCCTGACGTTATCAACAATTTGCTTCAGCTATCGCTGATTAGTCCAGTTTTTACCCCCAGATAACGATCTTCCATTGCAAGTTTTATTTAACTTCACTGAATTATTCAGAATTAACAGCTTCTATGCATTGATCTTTGCTGTGATTATATCCCATTGACTTTGCCATTGGGAAGGCTGGCTGGCACCTGCCATCTATACACTCCACTTGTAAGCCTACAGTGTACTCCATGAGCAGAATTAACAGCTTCTATGCATTGATCTTTGCTGTGATTATATCCCATTGACTTTGCCATTGGGAAGGCTGGCTGGCACCTGCCATCCATACACTCCACTTGTAAGCCTACAGTGTACTCCATGAGCAGTCCTTTCCTCAAAATGTGTGCACCTGTGTTGAGTTTTCCATACACATGGTGAAATGATATGATTATGAATGCCCTTAACATTCTTTCTGCTTGCTCCAGACTTGGTTGTAAAACGATATTGCTTGTCCTGTTTTCACCTGTTAGCCAGTTGACTATGACAGCGGAGTCTCCAAATACCTGGAGCTCTGTTACCCCCTTCTCTACAGCCAGCTTTAACAATAGTTTCACTGCCCTCAATTCAGAATAATTGTTAGAACCAGCACCTGATCCAGCTTTGGAATGAAAGTAATGAGAATCTGACAGAAATATGATTCCTCCTGCTACATGTATCTACTGGTGTTCTCGGCCAGTGCTGATGAAGTACCCCCGGGTTCCTGTTTTCTGTATTATTGCATGCTCCAATATTCTCTGTTTTATTTTCTTTGATGTAATTTTATGCTTTTAAAGTTTTATATATTGTTCTGTTTTGCAATGTGCATTCGAAGGGAGGAACCATCTTATCTTGGAAGATGTCTACATTTCTTGCTGACCACATTCCCCATGAGACCTGTTGTCCACTAAGTTGCACTTAGGTGGACTACTTGTGAACCGACGAAGACTTGAACAACTTACATTGGTTATTGCCAGAGTTCAGAAGTTCATCAGGCAAAAATTTTTGCCCTTTGTAAAATTTGCATGTCGAGACTCCAGACCCCTGCGGGGGAATTATAATAAGTTGGTCTAAGCATGATTATTTTGTAACAGGCTTGGTCTACCTTAGGTTTGCCATCAAGGGGATACTCTAGAGTGTTTTTTCCTTAGGAATTATGCATTACACTCTAGTGGTGTATAATTCCTGAGTCATTTCATTCATACCTCCAAAGCTGGAGTATTTCCATGGTGGTCAAACCTAGGGATATTATTAAAGCCTATGTGTATATGTTTTTTAAACATGCTAGCCACCAATAATGAGTCATATGGACATGCACTAGGTCCCCTAGGATTTTTGAGTCATTCTGACAAAAATATTTTTTCTCAGTTTATGAGATTTTTTAATATTTTAATTAAAAAACTAAAAAAGTGATAAAAGTGTGGTTAGGAGGTGAAATTTGGCATGGGGGTGCTCGTTTTCTAACCCAGAGCACCCATAAAACCCCTAAACTCACTTTTCCTAAGTATTGAGTGAATATTATTCACTTGAATACAAATTCTCTCAAAATTATTTTTGAGGAATTATTTAATTAAAAAATAATAAATATGGAGAAAATCCAAACTCCTATATCAGTGGATTTTTGTCTGGTGAGTTGACCCAGTTGAGTTGGCCAACTCATTTAAGGAAGATATCAATCAAATATTGAGTGAGCCAATCAAGTTTTGACATGGTATGAGGTGGCTCTCCTTTGGATTTGCGCCCTCCTTCCTCTTGGGTGATTTCTTGAGGTGGAACCATCCTGTGGCTTGGGTGGAGATCTCAAGGTGGAAAGGGAGGCGCCTCCCTTAGGTGGCAGCCCTCCCCTTTAATGGAACTCAAGCTATCACTCCAATCAAGGGATTGGAGCATACACATGGCTCTCCTCCTCAACCAATTCGCCTTCCTCCATGAATTCGACCTCTCTTCCCTGGAGGCTATAAAAGCAAGGTCAAGCTCCTCATTTCCATATGGATGCATTGAACCTCTGCTCATTTGTATAATTGTTGCTATTGTTAATATATTTTGAAGACTTTGGAGGTCCATCTTGCATTTGTGTTGGATTACAAGCTTATGAGGTGATATTGTGTCTTGTTTTTTTTCGATTCTTGCTTTCATTTATGTATGGATCTAGTTTACATGTTGTAGAAATAAGTATTTACGGCTGATAACTTACTTATTTGTGTTTAGATTCTAAGAGACCTCGAAGTAACCAACAGTATTCAGATGTACTCAGGTTCTTCAAATTTCTTTTTATTCTAACACGCTAGTTCTCATCATTTTTTTGTTGCGAGTGTTGTTGTTTCAAGCTGCAGATCACAAGTCACAAGAAGGGCTTGAAATCAGTTTTTCTTCTTCTTCTTGGGCATCTTCTATTTTTCTAACACTCTTTGCTTACAGATACTCCAGAGCAAATCTGCAAGAACAAGGGCATTGGGATTGAAAGCCTCATCCATCTCTCTACTTCAACAGAACTCTCTTTCTGTCATTTTTGTTTCATGCTTAGAAGATTAGATCTAGAGCTTTCAGTTGGTTAATCATTTTCAGATCTGATTTTTCTTAAGCATTCCTAGCATATCTAGATCTTCACATTCAGAAAAAGCATATTCATCAATAGATCTAGATCTAAATTTTGTACTTGCATTTTAAAATTTCAAAATTTTTTCGAAGTACAATTTTTTTTTCAAATTTTTTTATTTGTTTAAACTCATTTCTATCATTTTCTAACTTGTTTTGTTTGCTGGTTTTTATCAGGTCCACGGAATTACAGAAGGAAACTTTGGCCGTTTACTGCCAGAAAGTACCAAAAAGGGCTTTTCGTGGACCTCCTTCTTCCAATTACTCATTCCTAAGTTATTGTAAGCCCTTAGATACATATAATATGGACTAAAGAGACATTCTTTGAGCATTATTGTAAATCTTTAAACGAGAGCAGTGGGATACCCAACGCCCACACCCCATCCCCCTAGGGGGGATTTGTACTTGTGTCATTTTTGTGTATAATTTTTTCTAACAAACACAACTATCACGCACACACATTTTAATTGCACGGTGTATAATTTTTCTAAGCTTTTAGTTCATTTTAATTTTTGCAAGTGTAAAGTAGAAATAACACTGCCTTGTTGCCACGAAGTATGCTCTCTCCACCACACAAAGGCTTTGTCAATTAGTGGTGGATGATCAAAAAGTGACACATAGGTTTGTACCATTTTTTGTTTTCAGTTAAGTTTTGCATTTCATTTACTCTACAATACAATTGTTCATAAACCAGAATTTACATTTGGTTCATAACTGGAGTATGCTCTTTCCCCTTGCGGGCACTTTGCCTGGGTTTGTGGGAAACCAGAAACTGTTGTGGCCACTTATTAATTTTTTCACATCTAATTTAATATTCACTTAATAAAAGCAACCACCCATCAACATAAGTGAAAAGCTGGTACTTCGATTAATATTTGTGTGGGGAAATTCTTCAGAGGAAGCGGGAGCAACTGGGAGGTGACCTCAAGGCACAACTAGGCTATACCCTAGTTTGGTATAGTGTTGAACATCGCCTTAGATACTCCATTTTAGCCCACACGTTCTCGTGAGGAGCCACCAAACTTTAATTTCCGGACATTCCTCCCTGTACCTCATGGTATCTTGGGAGTCCCCCTTTTTTCCCTAACAAGATTCAAACCATAATAATTTAAAAGTAACCAAGAGACATTTGCACTACATTTTCCCTTTCAGCAGCTCTACTTATTTGATTTTTTGACTCCATAAGGCACTGGTTATCATACTTCATTTGCTTATTATCATATCAGTATCGTGGATTTGTGGCAGTCATTTTAATTTTGCTGGTGAAAGCAACCTTTAATTTACTTGTGCAAATCTACTTTGGAACCCTTTTAATCAACGCTTAAAAAACTCCTAAAATCGAAACACCCTTTAACCATTTTACCGGAAACTCTAAAGACCTTAGAAACTTTCCATAGGGACTACCCTCCTTGGCTTCATTGGGAGTTTTTCCTAAACGGAGGAGTCAATATCATGTGACGGCCTTGACTCGAGACTTGCCCCCAAGGGCGTATAGAGCAACAACATAGATTTTCTGTTGTGTTAACCAGGTGTGCTTATCCGACGACAACAAGACCAAGAAGGGAAGTGCTTTGAAACGTTTGATCTCTTTCCTTCGCATGCAAGCCTTCAAACATTTTCTTCCCTTACCTGCCCCCCTGACAACCTGTCACTCTTTCTATTTCTTTCCAAATCATCCTTGCATACAGATATCTGTTTAGCAAATTATCAATAGTTTCTTCTGTCTGTTTTCATAGCATATAGCAGCCACGACCTCGTCTATTTATTCTCATCAGAACACCCCAAGTAATGCCTTGTTTTGGAGGGCTAGCCACATGAAAGTTTTTGTGTGAAGAGGAGCATTAACCTTTTAGAGTGCCTTTTGTTACCAACCCATTTGTACGTAAATGGGAAAAGTGCCAACCCACTAGCACAACCCAGGTGACAACCAAGGTTGATCATCACTGTCACCTCAACTCTCAAATTCTCACTTTAGGCGTTATCTCTAAATCCAAGCCTAGAGGGATAACCCAACTTAATTGATTCTTTGTTATTTGAATATGGAATATATGACAATCTTAAAATTATCTAGCAATCTTAAAATATCTATACTAACTAACTATGATGTGAGATATAAATAAAGCTCATTCACTTAGAAATAACTTAAAGATCATAAAGATTAGCATTAAAATTAGATGTTCAAGGATAGCTAATGAAAATACTTAGAATAAAACAATAGCAATGGTAAATTCCATTGGCAGTTTGCTCCAATAGATATCCAATATAGGCAAGAAACAATAAAATACTTATTACCAAATTCACAAGTTATAGATAACGATTATTATTGTGACTTAGTAATGAGTCCAAGGTGTACCACAAGGTGTAAGAGAAAATCCCAAAGAGCCTATGATAGACCTAGGATGATTAGCTCTTAATTATGAGAGTTATGTCTTAATCATCCAACCAAACCAATAAAATAAGCAATTAGGACTTCTATCCAATTGATTTAGCAATGTAAGAAATAATCACTACTAAAGATGAATCTAAATGTCAATTTACTAAGTAATAAACGTGAATAAAAATCAACACTTAGATTATGAGTATTAGTGATTAGTCTTGGAGGGCGGCTAGTGGTTAAAACCAGTTTTAATTTCCTCTTATATGTCTTATAATTAATTTATGTTATATAAGCAAGAAAAATAAGTTCTGGAAATTGTCTAAAAATGTAGAAAATGAAGAAAATTCCAGAATTAGAAAGTTAGGAAAATGTCTCTGTTGCCACCTAATACACACCTGGGGGGAACACGGTAGGAAACCTTCAAGCCGCTCGGTGTCCTTGGGGGCAAGTGAGAGTCAAGTGCTATCATCTGATTACTGGACTCCTCCATCTAGGCTACTCTCTTTATAACTCTCTTTACAAGTATGGAATCAATGTGCAATGTTTTGATGACAGAGAAAGTCTTTACTTTCTTGAATTTCCTTAAAAGTACTTGCATGATTTTCCAACATTTTTCAAATCAATTACAAGCACTTTCCACATCCTTCATTGTCGATGTTTTGCAATCTAAGTAACTCTAAAATATTGTTGAATCGTTAGTACTTAGTTGCCTTATGGAATCCCCCTTGTGGTTGGGTCTTCACCCAAATGACTAAAGTGAAGAGAAGTTGTTGTCTAGGTGATAGTGTCAACACTTCTATAGTTGCATGTAGCTACACCTTAGTGAAGACCTTGCACTTTAGGGGTGTTAGTTTGTGTGGTAATAGTGAGCATCAAGGAGCAACACTCCCAGATTGTTCCTTGGGTGCTCTCTGTTACCGGACAAACTAGTAGGGCTAGTGTCCGATAGACAAATTTAGGGAGAGTGTGACCCCTATCAGCTCGGCCACACCTCCAAATTCTTAGGAGTGTCGTGATCTCCAAGGGGAGAGCCCTTAACTATTTTGCAAGACACTTGGACAAAAACAACTACCTCTTCTATACAATGATATTAGTGACCAGTGCCTTTAATAAATCAAATTTAGAATGAAGAGAACATACTATATTAATGATAATGCTTGTAGATGTATCAAGTTTACCAGTCTCATTAACATATAACAATGAAATTGAGTATGTATACTGCTGTAATGTAGATAGGGAGCAATCAAGGATCATTCATTCATCAACAAGGAAGTATAACATATGAGTATTATCGCTTGAATAGCAGTGGACAGTTGATAGCGGCAGTAAATAACCAAGCAATTAGCAAAGAAAATAATGTATCCAAATAGTGATTCAATGCACTCAATATATATCAAATCAACCTCAACTTAAAATTGTATCTTCTAACAATATATGCAATTCATCCAAGACTGTAATGAGTTATGTATAGCATGTAAAGAGTACCAAAAATCAGTCCTTTGATTAAGCAGTAATAAGTGTATCCTCTACTGACCTCTCTAATGCTTTGTGTTGACTTTGTTACAGGTTTTGAGAGCTACCAAATGGTGGGACAGTCTGCAATTTATTGCAGACCTAAAACAGAGTTTAAGGAGGCTGTTATAGCCTTATTGTGGGATGCAAAAGACAGACACCAGCCTGCAATAAATTGCAGACCTCAAAGATGGCTGTGAAGAGCAGCAAAAGGGATGCTACAACGACAGTATAAAGGTTGTTACAGTTTGATAAAACACTGCCAAAAGCAGGCCCGAGGTTAGGGCAGGGCTATAAAAGGAGGGCCGAGCCCTTAAAGAGGGAGTCCAAGGGGTAAAGGGAGCCTTAGAGGGCTGGTCAAGCTTGGCTAAGGGAGAGAGAAGAAGAAGGAAGGAGGTAGAAGGGGAAAATGTTAGGGTTTTAGTAGATTTTTAGGACTGTTTTTAAGGTTTTATGATTTTATATTTTTTTTTTGGTTTTTAGGGCTTCCTAAAATTTCACCCTAGGGTTTTTAGGGATAAAAAAGGCAGGCCGAATTTGTAGGAGTGAGGGCTGAAATTTTAGGGAGGCCAATTTTTTTTTTTGATTTTTAGGGTTTCAAACATAAAATTGCAGACCTAATTCTAACCCTAACTATATCATGAAAATGTAAAATTTGACATGAAAATGCAAGTAAAAATTAGTAAAAGTTGATAACTTAGGGTTTTTATAGATGAGACCCTTAACCCCAGCCCTAGAGGAAGGTGAGCAACCTTCCTCTTGGAGTATTTCTCCTTGTCTACTAAATTAGGGCTTCTCATAACAATCTTTAGGGTTCGTTATAACAACCTAATCTAGGGAAAAATTGGAGATCCAAGGATAAACTTGGTGTTGAAATACTGAGAGGGGGGTGAATCAGTATTTCACAATAAAAAAAAAAAATAATCAAGAGCACTTTGCTAATCACCAATCATAGCAATATATCATCAACATTCATAATAAAAGGATGCATAGTACACATAATTTTATGTGGAAACCCAAGTCCTGGGGGAAAAACCACAAAAGCCTTTTATAATAAATTTGATCCAGCAACAACTGGATTTATAAATTTGATACAACTTTTCCAACTACAACTGGAAGGGGCTACAACCCCAAAGGCTTTGTCAGCTGCAACTGACAAGCTGCTACAACAACTTAACTCACAAAAATGTGAGCCCTAGCACCACCCTACCACCCTAAAGAATAAAATGATCTTGGATTTCTGAACTGAACCTGAGAACCAATCCGATTGGCAAACTCACTGTATATTGAATATGTCACTGTATATCATCAACTTCTTCAAAATTCAGATTGTCTATCTCCTGTAAAATTCAGGCTGCCCTTGTCAAATTTCAGACTGTCTCTTCTTCACTTTTGGCTGTAAAATTCTTCAATTTCAAGTTGCCAATGTCAATCTTCACCAATTTAGGACTGTCAACTTGAGACACTTGTCAACCTTTAACCTCTGACTATCCATAGTCCTGTAAAACCCCAAAAGATATTCTGCTGTAAAATTTCGGGTCTTTGGCTGCCTTACCACACAAGCTCCCTCTTCATTTCACTTCTCCTTTGTACAATTTCAACTTAAAGGTTTGTCTCCTATTTATATTTTTCTTCCTCCATAAAATCAACAATGCCAACAGGTCTTTTTATTTTAATTTATTATTCAAATGATTAAATAAATCAAAAAGGATTTATTTAATAAGGTCATCCTTTAATCAAGGAAATGACCAACCATGCCATGTCATTTTCATTTTAACATCCACATAGTGGCTATCCTTTACCCACACGATTTGTGCCACATCATTACACTTTAACCATATTAACCTCAACAATGTTAACTTCTTGACCTTCTTTTCACATCATTAAACTAAGCCTTCAACACCCTTAGAAAATGCTTCTTGTTCATGCCTTTAATATGCCCGCAAGGGCTTCATTTTATGCCTTCCACATGCTCATAGGCCTCCACAAAAATGCTCGCAAGGGTTATTTTTCAAGATGGCCGCAGCTGGTTTAATAAATGCCCGCAAGGCTCTATCAAATGCTCACATGAGGCCATAAAAAAATGCCCACAAGCCTTCATGAAAATGCTCGCGAGGCTTTGATAAGATGCCTGGAAGGGCTCTTTCAAATGCCTGTAGCATGCCTTAAAATATGCCCGCAGCATGCCTTTTTCAGATGCCTGCAACCTTCATTGAAAGTGCTTGCAAGGGCATGTTTAATATGCCTGCAGTTAGGGCTTTCACATGCCCGCAGTGGGGCTTTAGAGATGCCCGTAAGGGCTCTCTAAAAATGCCGGCAGACAGTCCTCTTCATTTTGCCTTGTCCATCTCAACAATGTTTCCATATCACCAAGCCATCTTGTCCTTTGCCCATTGCCAAGTCATCCACTTCAATTGCTTGTCCTCCATTGTCCTCCATGTTAAGTCTTGTGCCTTCCATCATGCTTGCTTGCTACTTTTCATCATTGCTTGCCATGTCATCCATGTCAAATCAAGTCTTTGCCATGTCATCACTTTGACCTTTGTCATTAATGTGTTGTCATCAATGACAACTTTAGCCAACAATCTCCCCCTTTGTCATTGATGGCAACCTTCTTAAACTTCTCTCCCACTTTGACATTAATTGCAAAGGGTCAATCACCTAGGCATTAAAAACTTCACAATGCCAATTTTTTTATTATCTTTGAATACATCATGAAAACCTTTCAATTTTTTTATTTTGCCGATCTCAATATTTCATATATATACATACTTCCCTGTCTATACTTTTGAATATATGTGGGTGTTGCTGCTGCTGGATGGACAAATTCTTAACTATCTTCTCTGCTTGAATATGCTGAGTTGATCTCTCATTATTTGCCATTTTCAATTTTTGTATATACTGTCAAATTTTTGCTACTGGTTTTTATGCCAAACGACTCCCCCTAGGCTAATCTCCTCCTTTCTTTTGACTGAGCTTTCAATGCTTTTGCTCCTGTTCTTCTCGCATTAATGCTCCCCCTTAGAACATGCTCTCCTGTAGTTTTATTTCTCCCCCTAACATACTGTTGTGTGTTGAAGATGGATTTATTTAGGAGATAGTATGACTCCCAATTTTTCATGGAGGTATTCAAAAGTCTCTCGTGGAAGAGGCTTAGTAAAAATATGAGCAATCTGTTCCTTTGTCCCAATATATTCCAGTTTGATATTCTTATCTGTGACTTGCTCCCGAAGAAAGTGAAACTTGATAGGAATATGCTTGGTCTTGGAGTGCATTACTGGATTCTTGGAGATGCTGATGGAACTTGTGTTGTCACATAGAATTGGAATTGGTTCATCATATGTGACTTGTATGTCTTGTAGTCTTTGTTTCATCCAGAGAATCTGAGTACAACATGCTACTACATCTACATATTCTGCTTCTGCTGTTGATAAGGATACTGAGGATTGCTTTTTGCTGGACCAAGATACCAAACAATTGCCTAAGAAGAATGCTGCACCACTTGTGCTTCTTCTGTCATCTACACATCCTGCCCAATCTGCATCCGAATAGGCTATTAATGTTAGTTCATTTCCTTTTGGATACCAAAGTCCAAAGTCCATAGTTCCTTTGAGATATCTAAAGATTCTTTTAACTGCTGTAATGTGAGTTTCCTTTGGAGCAACTTGGAATCTTGCAACTTGTCCAATTGCTTGCATCACATCCGGCCTTGAGGCTGTTACATATAATAGACTACCAATCATTGACCTACAGAGCCTTTGATTAACTTCTTTAGATTCATCTTCCTTGCTTAGCTTACAATCGGTGATCATAGGAGTACTCACAGGTTTACAATCTTCCATCTTGAATTTTCTTAACATTTCTTTGATGTATTTTGTCTGAGAAATAAAAATACCTTCTGTTTGTTGAGATATCTGAAGTCCTAAGAAGAAGGTTAATTCACCGAGCAAAGACATTTAAAACTCTTGCTGCATATCCTTAGCAAATAGTTGACTTTGTGAATCATCATCACTTCCAAAGATGATATCATCAACATATACTTCGATGATAAGTATGCTGTCGTAGTCCTGTTTGATGTTCAAATTGCTGTTTGCACTTCCCTTCTTAAAGCGTTGTTGCTCCAAGTATTTATCCAATCTAGAGTACCAAGCTCTAGGAGTTTGCTTTAGGCCATATAACGCCTTTTTGAGTCTACATACATGGTCTTTGTTTTCAGACAGTTGAAACCCTTCTGGTTGTTCGATGTAGACTTCTTCTAATTCTCCATTCAGAAAAGCTGATTTTACGTCCATCTAGTACACTTTGATGTCTTTGGAACAAACATAGTGATCCGGATTTATGTGAGAACGAAATAAAAGAGCATATACAGAATCAAATACAGAGATTTATTGCAAAGAACACAACGATACAACAAACACATATTCTATTAAATAGCGGAATTAGAACAGACAGTGAAATACAACAGCTAGAATGGTAGTAGCTATCTTTGAGAAGAGATGTGGCCACTGTGCTCATTCGTGCCAAGATGATTACAAAAGGAGGCCGAAAGGGCCTATTTATCATAAGCATGAGGGAAAGAATCCCAAACATCCAAACCTAATCCTAGAAGATGAACCAGCATAAAGTTTGCGGCCCCAAGGTGGTTAGTTGAACAGTCAACTTCCCGGGGTCATAACTTTTGCATACGATCTTCGTTTGGGGCACTCGGTAGCCCATTGGAAAGGTCGATCCAAGATTTACAACTGTTGGGACAAATTTCATCATGAAGGTGGGTCGCCACCGATATCCACCTAGATCACATAGGCCAATATCATTCTTATAGCTTCCATTCTGGCTACTGGTGCAAATGTTTCTTCAAAGTCTATTCCTTCAATTTGAGCATAGCCTTTACAAACCAATCGGGCCTTGTTTCTAATCACCTGTCCATCTTCATTCACTTTGTTTCTGAAAACCGATTTTGTGCCAATTACATTCTTGTTATTTGGTCTAGGAACGAGTTCCCATGTTTCATTTTTCTCAATTTGATCTAATTCTTCTTCCATAGCTTTAACCCAGTGTTTGTCTGTTTTGGCTTCTTCAAAATTTGTTGGTTCAAAAGTAGATAACAATGACAAATGTACCTGTTCTGTTCTTTGGACCGATTTTGTTTCTTTTCTTGTTTTTATTCTAGCATCTTTGTCACCAATTATTAATTCTGATGGATGATTCTTTTGGTACCAATTTTTAGAAGTCTGCTGCTCCCTTGTTTGCTCTTCTTCTTGTGTAGTGACTGGCTGACCTTCACTTGTTTGTTGTACTTCAGGATCTTCCAAGTCTTCATCTTCACTATCATCTTCTAGATCATCCAAGTCCTTTGGATTTTTACTGTTTGCTGGTAGACTTGATTCATCTATTTTTACATTTATGCTTTCAACATCTTTATTTAGTCTTAGATTGTAGCATTTGTAAGCCTTCCTTTTGGATGAGTATCCAACAAGAATGCCCTCGTCCACCCGAGATTCAAATTTTTTGATCTTATCACCGCTTTTGATGTAACATTTACTTCCAAATATCCTGAAGTATTGAACATTGGCTGATCTTCCTGTCCATAGTTCATATGGAGTTTTGTCACTATTGCTTATGAGTAGTCCACTGTTCAGGATATGGACTGCTGTATGAACAATATGTCCCCAAAATTTGTCATTCAACTTGGATTCATTCAACATGGTTCTGGCCATTTCTAGGACCGTTTTGTTTTTTCTTTTAGCAACTCCATTCTGTTGAGGGGTTCTAGCTACTGAGAATTGTCTCTTGATTCCATGTTCTTCACAATACTTGTTGAATTCATTTGATGTGAATTCCCCACCATTGTCAGATCTAAGATGCTTGATTCGTGATCCTGTTTCATTCTCAACTTGTTCCTTGAAAGCTTTGAAACATTCAAATGCCTTTGATTTTCTGTTGAGAAGACAAACCCAAGTCATTCTGGAATAGTCATCAATCAGTAACATAAAATATTCTTCACCTTTCAGTCCTTTGCTTCTGGTTGGTCCACAAAGATCAGTGTGAATAATCTCTAAAGGTTCTGTAGAAGAATGCTCTTTTGTTTTGAAATTAACTCTGGTCTGCTTTCCATGCTGGCACTGAATACACATAGTGTCAGTGGGCTTGGTTATTTCTGGCATATTCCTCATAGCTTGTTTTCTGCTTATTTTGACTAGATTGTCAAAATGTATGTGCCCCATTCTTCTGTGCCAAAGCCAACTTTCATCTTCTCTTCCTAGTTGACATTTCTCATTTGTGATCTTATCCAAAATATAGATGTTGTTTGGAGTCCTGGTAGCTGTAGCAACTAGCTTCCCTGATCCTTCTTTTCTTATTTCGCAGTCTTTTGAGATAAACAACAAGTGATGTCCCTGATCACACATTTGGCTGACACTTAACAACTTATGGTTCATATTATCCACTAGAAGAACATTTTCAGCTGTATTATTCCTATATCCAAGATTTACTGTACCTTTTCCAATAACTTTGGCTGAATCATTGTTCCAAAAGAGACCGAGCCTTTATCCCCTTTTAAACTTATGAATATACTTTTATCACCTATCATATGTTTGGAACAACCACTGTTGATAAACCACTGACTTTTGTTATTCGGAGCTTGAAGAGCAATCCCACATTCATGAATGTTTAGGCTGTCTTTACATTTTATCCATGCCCTTTTTTGTTCATTTTCTGAGACCTGCTGAGTTCCCGTGGAGATCTTCATTCTGCAGTCTTTGGCCATGTGTCCAAAGTTGTTACACTTGTAGCATTCAATTTCAGTTCTCAAGGGACTGAATTTGTTGTTATTATATTTCCATCTAGAGATTTCACAGTTGCTTCTGTTTTCTAATTTTATTCTTCTTACACAGTTCACAGCCTTGTGTCCAAATCTTCCACATGAAAAATAATAGCCATAAAAAAATTATCCATACCTTGGAGTAAAAGATCTTCTAGGAGGGTTGGTATTCCATAGGGTTTGTCCATCATCTGGGACTTTAGGTTGTTCTCGCTGAGATTTGATCCTTTCTTCATTTTCATTGTCATGCCTTTTGTATCCCAAACCAGACTTGTCATGAAATGGCCTTTGAGAGCTGATAATCTATTCGAGAATCTTGGAACTATTTCCATAATTCTCATTGACATCTTTCTTCTGAAATTTCTTTCTTAGAGTTACTATTTCAGCCTCGAGTTTTTATTTTTCTCCTAGACATATTGTCAATTGATTTGTGAGAGAATCTTCAATTCTTTTGGCTTCTTCCAACTGAACTTTTAAGTCAATAAATGATTGCTTGTCCTTTTCAGATATGTGGGTTTTGTCTTTTAACTCTTTTATTTCTTCCTTGAGAAGTTTGTTCTCTTTTCTAGCTTTTCTTAGATCTTTTAAGGCACTTATAAGTTCCTCTTCGAGATCTACTTCTCCTTCCTCATCAGATTCTTCATCCTTTGAGTCAATTGCCATGAATAACACTCTTTCAGGTTCACTACCATTAGTGTCACTGTCACTGTCATTGTTGGAGTCTTCATTAGATGAGGTACTTGTTTTCTTTGAGTAGAGACTCTTCTTTTTTCTGAACATTCTTCTTTTGTTTTCCTTGTAGTTCTTATAATTTTTGTACCTTTTGGAGCCATCGTCTTCCTCACTGTCTGAATTCTTCACATAGGGACATTTAGAAGCAAAATGGCCTATCCTACCACATGCAAGGCACTTGAGAGGTAGCTTACCTTTATACTTTTATGTGCCTCTTTTCAGCTTCCTTACAAAGTTGACTATCTCTTCATCATCAGAATTATCGCTGTTATTAGAATTTGATTTTGTCAGGGATTTGTCCTGTTTTGTCAAGATGATCTTCTTTGCTTGCTTAGATGAAGCTTTGAATGCTGCTTCCTTTCTGGTTGATTCCTAATCTTCTATCCTCATTTCATAAGCTACCAGTGTCCCATGCAACTGATCTACCGTCATATCATCCAAGTCTGTTCTTTCTTCCAAGACTGAGATTTTAGGATTGATTCTTTTTGGAAGTGTCCTCAATATCTTCTGAACAACGATTGATTCTTCAACTTCTTCTCCAAGACCTCTAATAGTATTTACAAGTTCATCAACGCAAAGCATATAAGGTGCAATGTCTTCTTCATCCTTCAACCGTAGGTGTTCAAACTGTCCTGTGTAGGTTTGGAGTTTTACTGCTTTGACTTTCTTATTTCCTTCATAGGTAGTTTGGAGCTTATCCCATATTTCCTTTGCAGAAGTGTAATGCATAACTTTGGTAAAAACAGATTTGTCTAGAGCATTTGGGATTTGGTTCCTAACCTTTGAGTTAGTATTGTACACAGTCAACTCATCTGTATCTGTTGGAGGTGCTTTTGGTACCTTGTATCCAACTTCAACTATCAGCCATTGCTCAATTGCTTGAGCTTCCTCTCATCCTTATGCTCCAAAATGCATAGTTTGATCCATCAAATAAAAGTATTCCATTTTTGCCGTGCTTTACGAAATTGCTCATGATTACCATCCAATAGTGAAACTGTTCTTGAAGGAACCTGGCTTTGATACCAATTGTTGAAATACTGAGAGGGGGGTGAATCAGTATTTCACAATAAAAAAAATTTAATCAAGAGCACTCTGCTAATCACCAATCACAGAATTTTACAGGGAAATCCAAGTCCTGGGGGAAAAACCACAAAATCCTTTTATAATAAATTTGATCCAACAACAACTGGATTTACAAATTTGATACAACTTTTCCAGCTACAACTGGAAGGGGCTACAACCTCAAAGGCTTTGTCAGCTGCATCTGACAAGCTGCTACAACAACTTAACTCACAAAAATGTGAGCCCTAGCACCCACCCTACCACCCTAAAGAATAAAATGATCTTGGATTTATGAACTAAACTTGAGGACCTGTCAAATCTGATTGGCAAACTCACTGTATATTGAATATGTCACTGTATATCATCAACTTCTTCAAAATTCAGACTGTCTATCTCCTATAAAATTTGGGCTGCCCTTGTAAAATTTCAGACTGTCTCTTCTTCACTTCTCGCTGTAAAATTCTTCAATTTAAGGTTTCCAATGTCAATCTTCACCAATTTAGGACTGTCAACTTGAGACACTTGTCAACCTTTAACCTCTGACTGTCCATAGTCCTGTAAAACCCCAAAAGATATTCTGCTGTAAAATTTCGGGTCTTTGGCTGCCTTACCACACAAGCTCCCTCTTCACTTCACTTCTCCTTCGTACAATTTCAACTTAAAGGTTTGTCTCCTTTTATACTTTTCTTCCCCCATAAAATCAACAAGGCCAACAAGTCTTTTTATTTTAATTTATTATTCAAATGATTAAATAAATAAAAAAGGATTTATTTAATAAGGTCATCCTTTAATCAAGGAAATGGCCAACCATGCCATGTCATTTTCATTTTAACATCCACATAGTGTCTATCCTTTACCCACACGATTTGTGCCACATCATTACACTTTAACCATATTAACCTTAACAATGTTAAATTCTTGACCTTCTTTTTACATCATTAAACTGAGCATTCAACACCCTTAGAAAATGCCCGCAAGGGCTTCTTCTTCATGCCTTTAATATGCCCGCAAGGGCTTCATTTTATGCCTCCCACATGCTCGCAGGCCTCCACAAAATGCCCGCAAGGGTCATTTTTCAAGATGCCCACAGCTGGTTTAATTAATGCCTGCAAGCCTCTGTCAAATGCCCGCATGAGGCGATAAAAAAATGCCCACAAGCCTTCATGAAAATGCTCGCAAGGCTTTGATAAGATGCCCGCAAGGGCTCTTTCAAATGCCCGCAAGGGCTCTTTCAAATGCCCGCAGCATGCCTTAAAATATGCCCACAACATGCCTTTTTCAGATGCCCACAACCTTCATTGAAAGTGCCCGCAGGGGCATGTTTAATATGCCCGCAGCTAGGGCTTTCACATGCCCGCAATAGAGCTTTAGAGATGCCCGCAAGGGCTCTCTAAAAATGCCCGCAGACAGTCCTCCATTCATTTTGCCTTGTCCATCTCAACAATGTTGCCATATCACCAAGCCATCTTGTCCTTTGCCCATTGCCAAGTCATCCACTTCAATTGCTTGTCCTCCATGTTAAGTCTTGTGCCTTCCATCATTCTTGCTTGCTACTTGTCATCATTGCTTGCCATGTCATCCATGTCAAGTCAAGTCTTTGCCATGTCATCACTTTGACCTTTGTCATTAATGTGCTGTCATCAATGACAACTTTAGCCAACACTTGGGAACACCTTCTCTAGGGAGTGTTTTCCGCCATGCAAAGAGGATAGAAGGCAGACAAAAGACCCTATTCAGAAAGAATGTAGCCCTAATGCCACCATTCAATTATTCAAGAAGCAAGAATTCACCTACCTTTCACCAAGCAAGGTTAAAAAGACTAGACTTACTTGAGTTTGTGTTCTTCCAACAATTCTAGCATCCACCAAGCATGGGAAAAACCAAAGACAAGCATCCAATTTCATCCACAACAGCAAGAAGACCCTTCTTCAAAAGGGGTGCATCACTTCCAAAAGAGCTATCTAGGGTAAAAGAGAAACATATTTGAGTTTTATCCCATCAATTATGATTTACAAATGAGGTGAGGGGTTGTATTTATATGAATCTCAACTCACCTTTTCAAAATAACCAGGCCTATGGGCCAAATAAATGTCAATGTAAAAATATAACATGATATAATATAAAATAATCTAAAGATGGCCTAAAGTGGGCTTAAAGTAGGCCACCCAAGGCATTTTCCCCCTAGGTGCCTAAAAACTGCTAAAAATGACTAAAATTGAGCAAAAAGCTTCTCTCCGAATGGTGGAGTGAGCAGGGGGGATCATCATGCCCTATCTAACCCCAATAATGCTGAAAATCCCTCAACGTCCCCCCTCAAACAGCTTGTGGTTCTGGTGACCAAAGGTGACGTCTTCAAGGAAACTGACCTAAGGAAGGAGGGTGCTTTGTTGGAAAGGGACCAGGATGAGTGCATAAGGTGACCGGAAGGGGAGGCAAGAGCCTCAGAGGTGGACAACTGTCACCTGAGTAGAAAACAGGCAGGGGGTCACGTGACCTAGTGACCCACCCCTTGGAGCCCCGGACACCAACGTCAGTGCTACAAGCCCTAGAATGAGACAGTCAACAATGTCACTAAGCCATAGTACTCCTAAAGGAAGGACCAAAGGGTCTGACCATAACCACCTCTCAGAAAGTATTGGTAACACCCATCATGGTCCTGAAGAAAAATAACGACCCCTCTCCTTGGGCAAACATCTGAAGGTGCGCTGGTACTGGTACCATGTAACACTCGCAATACACTCGTAGAAGCTTAAAAGTCACTCTTCGATTGCTACATGAGGGAGTTGAGCGTTAAGGCAAAATTCGTTTTTTTGTCTTGCTTGTGGGAACTAAGACAAGGTTCTAAAAGATTGATTTAGGCATGGCTAGGGTTCCTTGACGGGTTAAAAACTTAAAACATTCACTCACTTAATTTTCTCTCATTTTATTTCTGATTTCACTCATTACACTATTTTTTGCTAGGGTTTTGAGGGGCTGCTTAGTTGTTGAGGAGTAGATTCGAGAGCTTGGAAGGGGGATTGAAGGCTTCCATACTTACATTCAATCACCATTATAGAGTTGAATAGGTAGGCTCTAAAGCCCATTCTTGTTTGTTTTTGATTTTTTTCCCATTTGTTGTAAAGTAGTATATTTTCTATGTTGAGTACTTGAATGTTCTCTTCTCCTATTCTTTCTTATTTCTCCTTCTCCATCATTCTATTATAGGCAACAAGTTGTTCTCAAGATTCTAGAAGAATGATGATGGATAGAAACACAAAGAGACTTGAACACCCTTGTGGTAGTATGCAACAAAGCTTGGGGGTGTAAACGTGGTGGAATGACAATATTTATATGCTCCCATTGTAATAAAACTTACACATGTCATATACCCATGTGAGAAAGCATCTTCATGGGATTATGCCATAAGATGAAGCTAAGATTGTAGGATTCAAAACTTGTGAGCAAGTTCTTGTGAAATATGTAAACAAATACAATGAGGAAGAGGAGGTTGCACAAGACCAATCCAAATAATCAAGGGTTGAATTTGAGACTTTAGGTTGACATAGAATGTTTGGTGGTTGGTCCCTATCCCCCCATGTTAGTGGATTTTTGCCTGTCTATTTGGGGCATAGAACAATTTCAGATTTCTTTGACCAAGGTTGTAGGGATGACATGGATGCAAATTTTTTAGGGTTCTCTATGCATGTGGCATACCATTCATTGTTCTTAGCTCACCCTATTGGCATGAAATTGTACAAGTGATCAATGATGCCCCTAAAGGATACATGAGCCTCGGGTATGACAAAGCTAGAACCATGGGACTTGATAGGGAAAGAGCCAAAATCCATAATTCTCTAGGGAAATTTACAAATGATTGGGTCAAATATGTGGTATCCATTGTATCCATTGATAGATATTCTTGGTGTGTCTACTAGTAGTGTAGTCTTTTTTTGAGCCCATGAATACTCATACATTTACAAGACTAGAATGAATATTGTAGAATCCTAAATTAAAACCATTCAAGAGATTGGGCTATACAATGTCATTTGTCATCACTGATAATATTGCTAACTGTAAGGCAACAAGTTCAATCATTGAGGATATGTACCCTAACATATTTGCTTAGGGTGTTTGGTTCACACATTGAACCTCTTGATGCATGATAATATTAAGATGAAGGACCATGATTATAAATGGATTGGTGCATTGGATAAGAGAGGGAAGAAAATGAAAAAAAATGATTACCAATCATAGCATGGCCCACCACATTTTTTGCAATCACTCTAAGTTACAGCTACTTAGAAGGTAAAAGGGGTCAAACATGCATGGAGAAAAGATGTTGTTTATTTTTAGTCAACAAGCAGGGCATGCTTGCTTAATCAAACTACCTTTGCAATTTCTAGATCAAGATCAAACAATTCAGTGCAGTTGTGGCTCAGTGCTATGAAAAGCAAGAGAGGGTGCATGGAGTAGCTATTTTTAGATCAAGATTAGACAGTTCAGTGAAGTTGTAGTTTCAGTGCTATGCAAAGCAAAAGAGTACGCACTTTTAGTTAATTGATTGTGCTATTTTTAGGCAAGGTGATTGGTTTTCTAAAGATGTGCATGCTAGAGTTGAACAATAGTTAGGGATTAGCTATGGTAATAGTTACATGCTTGCTTAACTATGAACAAACAACAAGTGATCAACCAATTAAGAGACAAAGGTCATCTATTTTGGGGCAACATCCATACTTGACCAATCTTTTTTTTAGTGCATGTGTGTTCATATGTTAATGTTAATCATCAACAGTTTTTAATCTATTATTAGAGCACAACCGTGACACATCTGATGGTTGGCACCATGCACATGTACTTAAAGCTAGGGCGTCTTGACTTGGGCCTGTTAAAGTTAGTGCAGCTGCGAGACCCATTCTTAGAGAGGATGGTACCCTAGTTAGTTAACTAGGGTTCCTGGTCAATTAACCAGGCAGAGTAAAGAGTAAGTCCCTAGAAGGTATCCTAGGGCCCCCATCTATCTGCTGGGGTTCTTGGTCGACAACCAAGCTAGTTGATGCCATGGCAAAGTCACTAGCATGTGGCTAGGGCCCCTATTTGTCTCTAGGGTATTCTGGTCCAGGACCAGACAGGTTCTTGGTCATGAGGACCAAGCAGATCCTGCAGGTTGAGACAGAGACCTCTTGGTCTGGGACCAAGCAGATTCTTGGTCATGAGGACCAAGTAAGTCCTGCAAGTGGTTGATCAACATTCAGTCTGGGACTGAAAGCTCAGCCTGGGGCTGACGACCATTCTCCGGGAGAATGGAGGATCTGGTCAAGGACTAGGAGGTTGATCAACATTATTTAGTCTAGGATTGAAGCTCAGCTTAGGGCTTGTTGCCACCGGAACACGCACCCCAGGGTTTTCGCAACATAAATCTTCAAGTTGCTTAGGTGTGTTCCTTGGGCGCAAGTTTCGAGTTGAGATACTGTCATTCAACACTCAACTCCTCCATTTAGGCAGAACTCCTAGCGAAGCCAAGGGGGTTAGTCCCTATGAGTTACTAAGGTTGATTAAGCTTTAGGTTTGTGATTGGGTAAGTTGTTTTAGGAGTTTTGGAATAGATTGATTAAAAACAAAATTCACTTGCAAAATAACTTTAAATCAACATCATAAATTAATCATTTAACACATGAGATCTGAAAAGATTGAAATATTGTTAAAATAAGACTAGTGCCAAAGTGGAGTCGAAAAAGTAAAGTGCTGTTGTACTGTAGATGTTTTGCAAGTGCTTCCTGATCAGTTTTAGATTATTATGATTCAAATTTTATTAGGGAAACTGGGGGACTCCCGAGATACCATGAGGTACAGGGAGGAATGTCCAGAAATTAAAATTGGTGGTTTCTCACGAGAACGCGTGGGCTGGAATGGAGTCTCTAGGGCGGTGTTGAACACTACACCAACTAGGGTGTAGTCTAACTGTGCCTTGAGGTCGCCTCCCAGTTGTTCCCGCTTCCCTTGAGAAATTTCCCCACACAAGTTTTAATTACGAAGTGCCGGATTTCCACTATGTGAATGGGTAGTTAATTTTATTAAATGAGTTGTTTAGCTTAGATGTGGAAAATTAATAAGCGGCTACAATCGTTTTTGATTTCCCACAGGCCCATGCAAGATGCTCGCAAGGGTAAAGAGCATACTCCGGTAATAAACCAAATATCTATTCAAATTTGTGGTAGATGTAGAACAATTGTACAAAGATTGAAAAACAACCTATGTGTCACTTTTCTGATCAACCACCACTAATCGACAAAGCCTTCGTGTGGTGGCGAGAGCATACTTCGTGGCAACGAGGTTGTGTTATTTCTAATTTTACGCTTGCAAAAAAAAAAGTGAAATGAAAGATAAACCGACTTAAAGTATACACCCTGCAATTAAAGTGTGTGTGTGTGTGTGTGTTTGTTAGAAAAATTCATTCACAAAAAAATTGACACAAATGCGAATCCCCCAAGGGGGGTTGGGGTGTGGGCGCTGAGTATCCCATTGCTCTTCTTTTTATCACTTATTACAATATAGAAATGATGCTTGTGATCCCTTGTATAATGGGGTCACTAAGCTTACAATGCTTGAGAAAAGCAAGTTTTATGAACAAGAGAGGTCCTAGAGTGCTTTAGATGGTTAAAAATTTGAAATTTTTCCAGAGTTTCTCTCCCTTTTTCTTTCAACCTGCTAAAAGCCAGCAAGTTATTAGTTCCTAAAAGTGCCCAAAAACACTTTGAAAGTGTGTTTTGACAACCGAAAAAAATTACTAAAAATTGTGAATTTTTTTTAGTGTAGATTGCAAAATTGAACACAAGAAAACAAGCTTTCTTGTGGATCTTGGCTTGCCTTTGAGGGCAGCCAATGAAGCACTTTTAAATTTGCTAAATATGAAACTTTAAAACAATATAAATACTCTTTTGCACAAACTTCAAGATTTACCTTAAACTAGCTTGCATAAAGAAGACTTACTGTTAGATCTAGATGACAAATCCAATTTTAACAAATACTTAGATCTAAGCATGCCAAAATATGACTAAGTCTGATTTTTTAAATGAAACATTAAGAAATAAATCAGATCTAAGCTATAGTATAAGAACAAGTAACAAATTAAATCTTTGAAAGAAGAAGAATGTGGAAGCGAAGGCCCTTGGAACTTGGGCAATGGAGTCTTTCACAGTAGCGTTGAAAGTGGACTATGTTGTCTTTGACGAAAAGACTTGGAGGATGAGAGAAACAAACGAGATCTCCCCTCAATCCAAGCAAAGGACCGGGAAAGACAATCCTTACACTTGCCATGAAACTCGTTAAACCATTAGTAAAGATCTATATTGAAGAAAAGAAGATCATACATAACATCTCATAAGCTTGCAAATTCTTATCCTTGAACATAAATTGTTTAAAAGAGCAAGAAACTATCTTACTCATTCATTCCGATCAATACTAATCCTTTAGAATGCTAATGATTAATCAAGCAAGAAAGCAACATGCAAGAATCATTCTACAGTTACCTCAATACACATATGCAACAATGTTCATCCACTTTGAGCCAAGGACACCATATGAGACCTCCAAAGCCTTTTTATTCACAAAGAACTCAGAAAAAAAAAATATTACATACATGAGTAGCGGTTCCACAATCCTCCTACAAGTGATGGAGAGCCCTGCTTTTATAGCACAATGAGGAAGGAGAGGGGCGAATAGCTCAAGGAAAGAAATGGCGCATCAAAGGAGAGAAATGGGGGATTGAGAGCCCACGTGAATCCTTGAGCTGGCGTGAAGAGGGCGTAAGCTCCATTTTTATGAGAAACTCGTGGGATATGCTGGTCATTGACTCCATAAGGAGGTGCCACATCTCCATAAGGAGATGCTCCCTTTCCTTCATGCCCTACCAACCCATACATCACTCGCCATATATCCATAATCGCCCACGTGAAGGATGAGAGGAGATGGCGCACTTACTTTTAAGATTAATTCGTATATCCTTGATTTGAGAATTAAACATGTGCCTTTATCTCCAAATGAGTCGCCTTTCACTTGACATGGCATGCCAAGTCATTTGGCACATGCACAATGACTCATTTTTTATATTTGTTTATTTATTTTTTGGTGCAATTTTGGTTTTTTTAGCATTAAAATACCATTTTGTAGCATCTTTAATGAAAAATGCTCCTAGAGGCGACGTAATCCCCCAAAAGACGGGGAAAGTGGGTCCTAGGGTAAAGAGGACGCTCTGAGCGTCAAAACAAGCATCCCCACGCCAAATTCTGCCTCCAGACCCCACTTTTATTACAATTTGAATTTTTCCATTTAAACCATTAAAAAATGGCCTAAGTTTATGAAAAATATTATTTTTGTCGGAATCGACTCAAACTCCTAGGGGACCTAGTGCATGTCCATACGACTCAACATTGATGGCCAGCATATAAAAATACATAGACACCTAGGCTTTAATAACTTCCCAAAATTTTACTACCAAGGAAAATACCCCAGCTTTGGAGGTGTGAGTGAAAAACTCAAGAATTATACGTCACTGAAGCGCAACGCATAATTCCTAAGGAAAAAACACTCTAGAGTATCCCCTTGACAGATAAACCTAAGGTAGGCCAAGCCTTTTACAAAAATATCATGCTTAGACCAACTTATTACAATTCCCCCAAGGGGGTTTGGACATGCAATTTAAAAAAAAAAGGCAAAAAATTGGCCTGATGGATCACAAAACACTAATGATGAACAATTTGAATGTTCAAGTCGTCGACGGTTCACTCGGGATCCACTAAGTGCAATTTAGTGGATAATAGGGTTGAGATCCATTCTTTAAGAATGGTGGATCTTGGTCAGTGGACCAAATGATGATGTGTGATATCCTCCTCTCCTAGGTGGTTGAGCTAGATGGTCTTCTCAAGGGACTGACGACCCCTTGTTGGAGCCACTAGCAATTGACCTAAGGAGCAGTCTGGAGGACCACAGGATCACATCATCCAGTGTGGACCTTCCTTATACAGTGATGATGAAATTTCAGGTTGTGTATGGAACATTTGTACATTTGAGAGAGAGATGATTGGTTGTACCCCACCTTGGTTGCTCACCCTTGGTCTTTACACCTTATTGATTCTTGGCCTTGTGGTACCTTGTCTTGTTCACTATTTTGACTTATGGTTAGAAGGGTTATCTACCCACCTTGGTTTGTCTTGACACTTATCATTTTGTTGTTTTGGTCCTATGGGTAATAGGGTTGATTGCCCACCTTTGTGGTACACCCTTTGGTCCTAGGACCTAGGGTTTGTGGGTCATGTACCTTTCTTTGTGTTATGGTTTTGACTTGTACCATCTTGTTGTTGGTCCTTGTACCCTCACCTAATTAATATGTGGTGACCTGACCCTAGTACCCACCTAAGACACCCTAATATTATTATTTTTATATAATTATAAGTGACTTTATTATTTTTAGTGTCTCAACCCTTATGTGTTGGTACCCACCCTAATCTATGGAACCCTAACTTAAATAAATATTTAATTATGAAGATTATATAAGTCATTGAGGATCTATTTAATGAAGACTAATCTCCTCATTTGAGATCATCTTAACATCATATCTCAGCTGTGTCTTTGTACTGCTTGACGTCTAGGGTTCAAGGTTATTTCTGCTGCTTGCTCACCTGCCAGTTGAGGTCGCACTTATGCTGGAGTTCACTAAATATCAGATCTGATCTAAGTGACTGAGTAAAGTTGACATTGAGGGTTTTTATGCTGCTCCTAACCTAGTCGTCAGCCTTGGAAGCCATGTCCTGCCACACATGAGCCCTGTTGAGGTAGGCCACAACCTGCTGCTTTTTTATTTGACAAAACCGTGACGTGTTAGAGGTCTGTTCTGCTTGTTTGTGGTCTGGTTGGATTCGGACCTGTCTACTGAGGTCTGATAGAAATCCGATCTGCCTGCTGAGGGTTTTGTTGAGGTCATATCTACTGCTGTTGAGGTCTGCATACCCTACTGTAAGCTCACCTGTGCAAGCCGTGACCTGTTGGGGTTTTAGCTGAGCTGGCCGTGATCTAATTTGGTTGTCATAAGTCCTGTTAAGGACATCTTGTGAAGGCCACAGCATGCTGAAGGTTATATGAATGAACAGTGGGCCATCTGTGAAGGCTGCAGTCACCCAAGTTTTTTTTTTTTGTGGGCTGCCAGCTGATTTATTGTGGAGATCATTAACCCCTGTGGACTTGCATAGGGCAGATCTTTTGTGTCATGCCCAGATCTATTGTGTTACGTCCGGATCTATTATGTTATGCCCTGATCTATTGTATCATGCCCAGATCTATTGTGTTATGCCTTGATCTACTGTGTTATGCTCAGATTTTTGTTGAGTCTTGCCTGTGGTTTGATTGAGATCTGATCTGTGTTAAAACTTTATTGTGGTCTGATCTATTGGTCTGAGACCTTGTTAAGGTCTGATCTCTTATGCTGAGACATTGCTTGGGTTAGACTTTGTTTTTTAGATCAGACCTCTTGTACTGGGCCTTGTTTGGAGCTGCCACTGTAATTTGACTGTCATTGACTACTTAACTGTACTACAACCTTTCATCTCTCTCTCTCTGGTTTGTACATACCCTCTAGTAAGGGTGAGCTTGTTCCTAGTATTGACTGGCCTCTGAGAGGCACAGTCAGTTCTGAAAGTTAATTTTCTGAGTATAAAATAGGAAGGGTCCCACACTCCAGGTAAGTATTCTAACCTGCTCTTCTATTCTTGTAATTGTTATTGTTAGTACTTTGTTAGTTATACTACTGCTGGTGATTACATGTTACTGAAGATTTAACTTTAACACAGGGACCCACTTGGTAGTGTTAGAGTTGAAAGAGATGAAAATTATTATACTGTTTAGTTACTGCTGTACTATTCTGTTTGTTGCACTTAATTTTTGCATTAAAGTATGTGAAATTTTGATTTCTTTGCATCAAACCCTAACCCTAACTAACATTTAACAAACTGAGGCCTATAAAGTGATGTTAAATGCTTATTGTAAAGAGTTGAATCCCAGAAATAGGCCATTCTAATTCCAAATTGACAGTTGAATAAAGCTAGTTCATAGATCCACATGTGTTTCCTGTTTTCTGTGCACTTGATATTTGAATAGTGCATACACCCCCTAACCGTTATGTAACTGTCAATCTAAGCAAGCCCTAACTGCTGTTAAAAATAGCATGACACTTGATTCTTTTTTTTATATCCAAGCTCATCCTTCATTAACCAATATTAATCTAGCATGCTACTCGCTTCTTAATTCTGCTCTGTGTGTTGAGATCATCTGAAATTTAGCTAGGAGGAGAAGCATCAAACAGAATCTGGAATTACTTCAAGTGTTGGCTGAAAAGAACGGTCTGCTACAGCTTTATATGTGCATAATTTAGACCAAGGTTGGCTCATCTCTTAATGATTTTGAGAAAGAAAATTTCTTGTTTTTTCCAGTTTTGATTCAAGGCTCTTACAGAGGAGGTTGTTCTATGCTCCAAAATCCACTAACAGCTACTATGACAAGAAAAATGCACCAGTTGTACACCACATCTCTTACTGTTTGCCAACAATAAATGCAAGAACAAGCTGTAATAGTTTTCCTTAGGGCATACAACTTCCAGAAATATCACTGTTATTACAATTAATAATCAATCATGCAGGCAGAAAAGATGGTCTGAGTCTTTTTCATCTTCAATAAATGTGGTTGCTACCTAAATATCATAGAAAAACCTATTAAAAGAAGCTGATCTGTGCACTCCTCTCAGCAGCATGTGGTTGTTTGCATAGTGTAGATATGCAAGTCTGCCAGTCTTATACCGTCCTTTGAAGAATATACTATTGATTGTTAATTATGGTCATCCAAACTGCTGGAACTAACCTCAGAGAGTTCTCTTCTTCAATACACATTCAAACAGGCTGTAACATGCTGATCATCCAAACAGGCTGTAACATGTACTCGAGCACACCCTTTCCACAATTTTGGCTGCTTTCTAATACTTATTACAACCTCAGGCTGAAAGTAGGGTCTCCAAGGGCACACATGCTGTTTACTACTGCTTTTCTCTTGCAATATTTAGTGTGCTGGATACAGTGGTCAGCAAGGTGTACTGTTTCAAAGGTACTGCTGTGTTCTCTTGTAATAACCTTTCTGCTGGCTCTGGATCTTTACTTAAAGAAACCTCGGATTCTTGACTGACCTTTGCTGTCAAACTTGCTATTTATACCTTCCACAACAGGAATCACTGAAGGAGCGAAATGTGGATCCCTTTGAGCAGTCCACTTTCCTTATATATTCTGCTAGGAAATTTGTCCATTCTTCATTATTCATCTTGAACTCATATCCCTCTTTCCATACCTGATTCATAAATAGGCCTGGGACAAAATTGTGTGTTATTAGACTGTTGACTACATCTTACAACTCTTTTGGTAATGAATATGATGCTATTTGTTAATGACATGGTTGATGTTATTTGTTACAGTTTGTTAATGACAGTTGTTATGTGTTGAAGCTTGAAGGTTGATGTTGTGATTGATGATTGATCAATTGGTGATAATCTATAACTGTTAGATGATGGATGTTATAACTTATATATGTATTAAATCGTTGATGCTTTAATTATTATCATTAGTTAAGTATTTAAATCAATGTTTCCATGTTTTCTTCAGCTAATTTGGCACTCAATGTTTTTTTTGAATATATATATGGATAAAATTATGTTAAAATATGTATTATATAAAAAATGCTCCTGGAACACTCTGCTTCTGGAAGTGTTTTTAAAATTGCGCTTCCCGCTCCTGACAGCCTTGGTTGGACTGATAATTTTTTTGTTCCGACTTTTGATCATTGTCTCTGACGAAACCTTTGGCTGTGGGAGTGAGTTAATCTACTTCCTCACCGTTGTTCCAAGATGGAGAGACTGCCAAAAGACTTGTTAAACAATATTTGGAAGTTGTTGTCTATTTTCATTTTTCTTTGTGAAATTTCGTTTATGTCTTTTTCAGTCTGTTTACTGATATCTATAATTAGAATTTATTGTTTTCCCATTTGTCAACTTTTTACCCTATTTTACCTGCAAATTTTTAAGCTGTGATATGATGCTGAGGAAGTTGCATTTGGGAAATTTAATAGGTGACGACAGTGGGTGGCTTGAATGCTGCAACTTCATTTGTGGCAAAAGCAAATCCTCTCAATCGCACACCACCCAAAAGGAAGTCAGAGCTGCAGCATGCATTATGCAATATGCTTTCAAGTATACTTGCACCACTTGCAGATGGAGGAAAAGGACATTGGCCACCTGTGGGCGTAGAACAAGCATTGAACCTATGGTATGATGCTGTTTTTCAGATTCGTGGGCGGCTTGTGCAGTGGATGGAAAAACAAAACAAGCACATTATTGTGAGTGGAACAAAATGCTGTTGTTTTAGACTGTTTGTTTCTGATATACTGGGACATGTTCAAATTTTGCACATTTCTATACTTATGGGTCATACAAAGTTTATACACTATTATATTATCTGAGGACCATTCTGGAGAATTATGATATTCAGATAGAATCTGAATTGCTTTCAATATTTCTACAAGGAAAATACAACAATAAAATGGGGTTTGAACCATAATGGAGTAGTAATGCGAAATTCTTTTTACAGAAATGCTAAATTGGCATGAATGTTGATGATGGAGTATATATTAGTAATATGAAATTCTCTTAGAGAGATGCTAAAATGGCAGGAGTGTTGATGACGGGGTCTATAAAATATGAGGGGACATTTGTAAGTTATATTATGTTGCATGCAGGTTGGGTACCCTTTAGTGACTCTTCTTCTGTGTCTTGGTGACCCTACATCTTTCAACAGTCAATTTGGTACACATATGGAACACCTGTATAAACTTCTGAGAGTAAGATCAGTACCCACAGAACTTGATTAAAGTTGCATATGAATAAGTGGCTTGCAAAAGGTTTTCTGTAGCTTAATTTGAAAATATTGGGTTTGGGTTGAAAAGTTTCTCCATAAGATCGTTTTTTTTGTCATTGTCATAATTGGCAATTAATTGCATTCAACTGTTGCATGTGTTACAGGAAAAAAATAATCGATCTATGGCATTAGATTGTCTTCACCGCGTTATACGATTTTATTTAACTGTTTATGCTGATAACCAAGCCAGGAATCGTGTATGGGATTATCTTCATAGTGTAACATCACAGTTGCTAGCAATTTTGAAGAAAGGTTCTCTTACACAGGATGTGCAGCATGATAAACTTGTTGACTTTTGTGTTACTATAGCAGAAAGCAACCTAGAGTTTTGTATGAATCACATGATATTAGAGTTGTTGAGGACAGACAGTTTAAGTGAGGCCAAGGTGATTGGTCTTCGAGCACTACTTGCAGTTGTCATTTCTCCCTCCAGTCGTCGTGTTGGTTCTGACATGTTTCGCGGTGATGATGTTCATTTCTCTGCAACATCGTCCTTACGAGGATCAATTGCATCATCATGGTCATCTTCAGTTTCTGGAGCTTCTGCATCACCTCGGCACCCATACTCTTTGCAGTCTGCAGGTTCTGTTTCTTCTGATGTATCATTAACAGGACATGATATCAGTCAGTTTATCCCAAAGGTCAAACATGCTATTGACTCTATTTTGAGGGTATGCCACAGCACCTATGGACATGCACTTTTAACATCTTCAAAGACTACGATAGGTAATGGAATGATACTCTTTACCTTGGATTCTCTAGTGTAGCTAACGTAGGAGCATCTTACCTTTTGAATTAGAAGTGGACATGGCCTTGCCATGAAGTTAGGCAGTAGATAACTTGTTTATTGGAAAGTGAAATGGAAAAGGAATCCATGATATACATCTTTGTCCCATGAAGTAATATATGCTGCATTTCATTTTTTAAAAAATAATCTTATGGTATAAGAGGGACACCACCTAAGTCAAACACACACACACACAAATAAGAGAAATTATAAAAACCAAATTTGTACCATATTCTGTATATTTCATATTAATATAGTATTATGTTCTACCAGTGATCCACCAAATGGTATTCTAGCAGTTGTTCTCTTGAGAATTCTCTCCATCAACTTCGGTATTTATTCACCACCACAATACTCTCTACCCTTGCCCTTTCTACCACTTCATATTCTCTTACTTTTTGTTCAATCATTGTCTTTCACTATATTCATGTGGTTTTCTTGTTCATTGTTTGTGCCATCCGACTGTGTACATTGTGCTTCATTTTGTACCAAAATTATCATACTCAGACATGGGTCAGGCTCGGTCTTTGACCAAAGGATTCGGCTGAATTAAAAATACAAAAAAATTCAAAATTTAATTCAAAAGATGTATTCATGTACATCAATATTTGTGGATATGATCGACTGGTGTGACAGAGAGCTGAAGAGTTGTTGAGAGAGTGCTCAACACTTGAAGAATCATAGGATAAATCACAACTCAACAAAGAAGAAAAGTGCAGTGAACAAAGGGCTGATTGGATAATTCTTAGGTTTGTCAAATTCTTGACATCCCTACAACTCATATGGTCTTGGATTTGCTATGGACCTATTACTACATTGAACCTGCTCATGCCTATAGATCTCTGAGTTAAGATACCAACTGTGACAGATTGTTTGTGTTGTTAGTTTTGTTGTGATAATTGCTATGATTCAAAGATTTTTTTTTTCCAGGAACATGAAGGGAGGACGACGGTGATGCACAAAAGAGGGGCAAATCCAGTGAGGGACAACACAGATAAGAGGAGGCCGATTCGACAAGGAAAATCATAAAGGATGAGACAGATCACACAGGGGAGGCAGATCACAGAGGGCACTGCAATGACTATGGGGCATGCTACTCCCCGGACCTACTTAGGGAAGGAATAGAATGAAAGACTAAGCAGCCTATGTTTCGTGGGAGTGCCCCCTACCCCCTCGCTCCCGCTCCCGAAGCTTGCTTCCTTCCGAAGCTCGCTCCCAAAACGCTCCCAATTTTGGGAGCATGCTCCCATGGCGCTCCCGAGGTGCTCCCTACCTCTCCTATACTAAAAGCTCCTTTACAAGGTTGATCATCTGATGACAATGTTATGGTACCTCCCTTCTTTGCCAAGCTCCTATAAAAGTTGTTATGGTTGATCATTTGATGATAATGTTATAAGTTAGAACTACTAGATGATTGATGTTATATGGTTTAATTGATGTTTTCTATAACTAATTGAACATCCTACATGTTTTTTAAATATAAATCCTGTTATCACAACATAGTAGTAGGGCTACTATTCTTGTTTAGCAGATATCTGCACATTCCAGAGCTTCCATTATTCAGAGCATGGCTATGATGATTGTATATTTTGTGATCACTCATGATCAGAGTAGTATATTATTCAGACTTATGTTAGACCTTGTGTCAAGGCTGAACCTTGAGAGTTCAGATTTGATGACCGATGTGACACTTTATCCCATACAGTTTCAGTTCAGTGCTTAGAGATGTATTGCAGCAGTGTTTCAGATGGTATATGATGTTTCTTACTATGATGATGTTATATGATCTATGGATGCTTTATCACTGATTCTGGATTATTATCTTGTTGATTTAGTCATGATCACAGCATCTGCTTGGTATATTATTCCTGATGTGGCAAACTGTTTAAAATGAACTATAAATCATAAAATGGACAATTGCTTGCACATTTAGGTTGTTTGACAAAACCCACTGGTTTTCCACCTTACATAGATATGGTCTTTCCTGACACCAGTTGTCTGCTAGTGTAGGCTCCATATTCACTTGACTCCATCCATACATGACTTTCCTATTTGACTTTAAACCTTGACATGTCTCATTTGACTTTCTGATACTGAGGACTTCCCCATTTTTCTACCTCTATGTTTGGACTGCATCCCTGTATGTTTAGTGTCTCGACTCTAAGTTGGTGACAAAACTTGCCTTTGGTGAGTTGGATTGTAGGCCTAAATCATTCTGGTCGGTTGTCCCAATGTTTGGCATTGGTTCAAACTCCCCCTAGTCACTTGAGATGTTGTTGGCTAAAACTGAAAGCTCATGTTCTACTTATGGAAACTTATAAATTCGCCCATGGAAACTTAAAAGGGCAAGAGCGATGAATAGCTAAAAATACTCTTCGAAGAGTATAAGAAAGGTCCAAAAAGCAATAGTTCTTAAGAGCTATATCTAAACAATTGCTGACCTTATATGTATTTGAAAACATGCCCTGGATGCAAGCTGCAACTAGTTGTGCTTATCAGCACACCTGAGATCCGAAGGGTTATGTAGGCCAAAAAGGCCATGAAATGAAATTGAATGATCCCAATGAACCTGGATCAACTTGATGTAGACATGATGCCTAAGTTGAATAAGCACTCTCTAAACAACTTATCCATTTGTGAGGCACAACCATTCTCCGTGTTATTTTGTCCAGGACAGAGTTTGTAGCTTCCCCCTTGTCCCAGTCCAAAGTATTTTTGAGTTAAGTTAGACAAGTCAACCCCTTGGCCCAACCTTGTTCCTAGCCTTCATCCTTCACTAGCAGTTTGACCATGTCCAATGGGTGAGTTTGTCATTTGAACTATTGTGCAAGTAATTTTATATAACAAAGGAATATGCTAACTTGATTAATGCCACTGAATGGATGTTATACTTTGAGCTTGGCTGTGAGAATGATTAGAGAAGCATGTCTTAGTCTACTGATGTGATTTATCCTTGGTTGTATATTATTGGGATCCGTGATGATGGAGGCCATATATATATTACCTATTGATGATGATTGATGGTCCCACATACTTGATGATGATATCATATGATGGACAGATGGTTCAGATGATGATTGATGCAGTTCAGCAGGTTTTATTATTACTTCAGATCAGCAGATTATGCATTGTCCATATATGGTGGACCCTACAGCTGGCCCATTAGGGCAACCCATGGTGTATGAGTACACATTCCTAGTGGATTTGGGTCTTCTGGATCCAATGAGACACTTATCTTTCAGTTCCGGGCACTTCTGACAGTGATTGGTGCATTTTTACACTTGTTGACCAGATTTGGGGCTGATTTCCCAGCTTGCACAGCAGGGGCCAGGAGAGGCTAGTTCACCTAGGGCGTTGTATGAGGAGGGTGTGGTCCAGCCACTTGTTTTTACCATTTACCCCCCCTTCTGGAGAGCCTGGTGGGCTCAGATGGATAGCGTAGATGCCCTATGAGGTAGTTTTGGCACTTTCACAGTTACCGAGGTAGTTTAAAAATGGGATAAAGTGGTCACTGAGGAATTCGATTTGGGCAATTGAGGCAAGGTTTTGGCATTTGGTTTTCACAGAGGTCTTCCAGGGTGATCCCACTATCTTCCAGCCAGTTTTCATCATGTGGGTAGACCCACAGCGATCATAGGTCTTTTTCTGCTTGTCTGTCACAGATTTTGAGGACAGATTTGATCATTTATATTATATTGGACATATTTTATTACTTTATTGTGCCTTGGGGATGATCTAGTAAGGATTGATGCCTCCTAGCCCCACCATGTGCTTCTTATTTCATGTCCTAGTCATTATGAGGTGGGCTTTGGTACTTTTACCCCCCTCTAGTGGATGATGTCACCCTCCATGATTATTTTAGACTATGACGTCATCATTATATTGGGTGATCCATGTGTTATGTTATTATGGTTCATCTTAGCTATTGATTGTATATTGAGATCTTTTAATCTCAACCACTCATTTGATGTAGTATTGTAGAGTGGTATAGGGTTTTGGTCTTTATTATCCTATATAAGGAGACCCCCTATTGTATAGCTCACCTTTGGAGCTCTGGAATATTGGAATAGAACACTTCTTTGTGGAGCATATCTCTCTTGTCTTGTGGATTCTCTTGCATATTGAGTATATAGTATCTCTTCTATGTATCATTGTGGATTTTGGTGCTTCTACTAGTTTTCTTGCAGGAAAGTCGAATTGATGGAGAGGAGGGTGATTTCTTGAGGGTTATTGTTGGAGGGATCCACATATTCTCTCTTGGGTTGATCTTGTGACAGGGAGTATCATTATTGTATCTTTGTGACATAGTTAATGCTTTCTATTACATCTTTCTATCATTTTCATAATCATATTACTTGACTTGTTTCTTTGATCTTGTCTTGTAGGAGGAGGACGATTTGGCTATCTTGGAGGAGGACGTTTTGGTTGGAGCTCTTGGATCTCACTCTTGAATATACACATAGGAAAATGATATCAATTTGCAAGGTGGCCACAAGCAATTGAGGTAAGATCTACAAGGTATGTGCCCCTTTCATTCATTCTATCTTCATTGGTCACAAACCCTAATTAATTAAAACCCTCATTTTTGGTTTTTCTTAGATCTACTTAGATCTAGCCTTGCTTTTGAAAAGATCTTAAGAACCCACCTCTATAGCATCCACCCCTAGTTGGATCTATAGTTTGGTGGTGATTGGGTTAAAATTGACACACCTTTCAAGGCAATATAGCCCTCTTGAACCAAATCGCACTTCCTTGGAGAGGCTTGTTGGGTTAGATCTAGCACATGGGTAGTTGAGATCCCACTTGATTTGTAATCTACACACTTGATAACCTACCCTCATACTTTTACTTGGGTGATTTCTACCTTGTGGGCATCATTCCACATTTTAAGGGATTAAAACCCCCCTTTTGAACTACTTGGCACCTTAAAACTCAGATCTAGTAAGATCTAACCCTTGGATTGACTTGATTTTCTAGATCCACATAGATCGGTGCATAAGCTACTTGGATCTATAGTTTGGTGGCCATCGGACTTGATTTGGTCCACCTTATCCATCTTTTAGTCCTTGAGCAAGGTCGCACTCCCTTGGGTGAGTGAGTTTGTCCACTTTGAGGAAGTGGGTGGTTGAGATTTTTGTGGAATTAGAATGACCATACCTTGAAACCTAGGTCTAGAGTATCATTTTGTGACGATCTGCCTTGGGGGTAGCATTCCTTGTTTCAAGGGATTGTGGTCCACTTAGGGTCATTTCATGAAATCCTAGATCTAGCTAGATCCAACCGTTCTATCTCAATTAGCCCACTTGACTTGACCTCTAGGTATCCCGATCTACACTTTGACATACCTTTTGACTCCATTAGCCCATCCAACAAGGCACTAGTCCTCCTCAAAGTAAGTCACACTCCTTGGGAATTGTGTCAAACCTTAGATCCGGTACGTGGGTACTCCTAAATTCGACTTAGATCCATAGATCTACTCATTACATACCCTCTAGTGCAAATTGCATCTCTTAACTTCACCTTGTGGGTCCACTTTAAGCCATTTCACATATCCCAAGAAAGTAGGACCCACTTGTGTAGCACATGGTACTATACCTTGTCATTATACCTAATCATGTGGCCTAAATCATACATTGGTTGAAACACTAACCATCTCTCAAACCACCTTCAACCATACTATAACTTCTAGGTCCACTCAACCTTGCATTGGTTTCCATAACTCATCATTTACTTATCCTAGGAACCTTTTTGTTCAAATCTTTCTAGTACCCTGTCAACAAATTCTCCATATGTTTTAACCTGATTATGACCCAAGGTTTTCAGGCCATAGAACCACCATTCATTGGCATCTCCTTCCAAATGCAAAATGACCATTTTTAATGCATCCTCTTCCAACATAGGATTCAGCTGAAAATACACATCCAATTTTTGCACCCAAGTGTTAGCAGAATTTTGAGAAGAACCATCAAAAGTAGGAAGTGACATTTTTCCAATAGCACTATTTAATCCTTTGTTTTGGAATGGACTCCTATTGTCTTCCCTGCTTTTCATTTTATGTATAGCATCAATATAGTCACTGAATGGTAAACCTCTTTTACACTCTTCGCTCAACCCATTCCAATCAGTTGCTAGTTTAATACTATCCATTTGAATGTCGGGCTCTTCTTTGGGTGTGAGAAATTTAGGTGCAGTATGTCTTTGTGTGCTTTGGAATTCATCAGGTCTATTATGTGGTCCTATGCTTGAAAAAATATGCTCACTCCCTTTTATCTTTTCCCCTGAGTGTGAACCACTGTTATCTCCTATCACCCCTTTGATTCCAAGTTGGCTGATCAACAATTCCAATCCTTGCATAATTTTGTTACCCATTCTGTCCATGCTAGTGGAAAGTTTAGAGAAACATGGCTCTAAGGTTGCAATAAGTTTCTCCTGCTGTCTTAATTCTTCATTCTCCTCTCTACCCATTTTTTCAGAAAAAAAACTCTTTTTCTCCTACTATCTATTCTTCAACCAAAACTTCTTCAACTATTGGTTCAAAGGGTGGTGGTTTATTTGTTTGGCTTCTTGTTAATACCATTAGGTGCCAAGACCATGCTCTGATACCACTTGTAATGTCCATTTTTCAAAATTTTAAGAAAATGCCCAATTTTCCACTTTTTCCCCAATTTCGACCTTTGACTAGTTTTGATGCCTAGGTCCCAATTTTGGTCCAAATGGTCCCAAATCTTCAGTGAAGGTGTATTACTGATATTAGGACTTAAATATGATGTTTAGGGATGATATATGGCCACCAAAAGACCTCTGCAAACTCTCTTAGGATTCTGGTTCAAGTATGCAATTTTACTAGTAATTTGGGGTTCAAATATCCCTGGGGTAAGTACTGAAAATAGCTTCCCAAATGCCTCCAAACCCTCTCAAATTTCAGAACAGAGGTAGGCGATGTTTCAGGGATGTTATTAAGGTCCCAAATGCATCATTCATTAGTTATAAGATTTGTTCCAACCCTCTCCCAAACAACAACAAAAACCACTAATTTGACCCTTGGGGAAATGGCACCAAATCTTCTTCAAATACAAATAAACTGAGTATAATGGCTTCAAATGCTCAAGTACTGAATATGAAACTTGTAATACACATCAATGGCAGTCCATTCATCACAAATATATCAGAGAAACATTCCTTTATTTGAAATCATCATCATTATAATGGCATACATCAATGTAGTGGAGAAATAGACATTGTTTGCTCATTAATCTTCATTTTTACATACAACCACATGGTATTTCGACCTGAGACTTTTTGAAGGTGAAGAACAGAGTATATAATGCTATTACAATCAGAAATACATCAATAGAAGCTCTCCCAAGAAGCACAAGGGCTCACCAAAAACGCCCTCCCTCAAGGAGCATGAATATGCCTTCAAAACTGGAAATGGTTGAGAGATGGTGCTGCACTAAACAAAACCATGAGCTGCCTTGTAGCTGATACCTGCAAATAAAACTCCATTAAACCTCCATGAAAAACCTGAGTGGCCTCTGCAAACACCAACTTGGATGGGAATCTTTCACCCTCGAAATTGGCTAAGGCAAGAAACTAGTCATCCACTAGCTCTCTCTTCACAAATGCAATTTTCTCAAATCATGAAAAGCCATTCTCCTAATTGATTTCTTCATTTTATAATCAACATTAGCCTTCGAAGGGTCGAAATCCTCTCCATAGCTTCAAGAGATTTCCACTTAGGAAATATTCCCCATTTGCCACCTGTCTCCTAGTTCCAACCTTCCATCTTCTCCCAAATTCGAGTTTGAGTCTCTTTGGATTTTCCAACTCCCATGAGCGCCTTCCTTGAGCCTATTTTTGGGGTGGACATGTCATAATGGTCAGATGTCAGAGGTCAGGTCTGCAATTTGTCATATTTGTCATAGATGCTCCATCATTGGTGTCATAGGGGCTAGGAAATCTAGCCCAAGTGTCCACAAACTTCCAATTTGACTCTTTATCTTCCATGGAGGTTACCAATCCATCCCAATTCGATCTAAGATGCTCAATGCCATGTGTTATGACTTAGTAACTCACCCAAGAGTGTTCACCTTCTCATAATTTCGAATTGGCAAGAGAGAGATGCCATGTGTCCTTGAAAAATCAAGCTAGTGTGGGTCCCACACCCTCCATATGTCTCCAAACCACTTGCCACCTAGAATTTCTCTTGAATTTATTAAAAGAAGTAAATCAATGGACAAAGCACAATTGAAAAACCCCCTTCAAGATGAAAACGTCATGCCCAAAGAAGACGTGGGAAACCCCTGCAATCGTCCCTCAAGCAATCTCACCCCTGCAGTAGATGAATTCGGCCTCCCTCTGAAGATGTTGAAAATCACCTGTGAACAACTTAGATGTATAAAGAAAAGATGTATAATCATGTACAATAACATTCATCAAAGCATGAGAAGTAGATATGCAAAATAATATTTTTATTCCAAGAATTCTTGAGCCCAAAGGTGCCTTTACAATGAGGGGGTCTCTACCTTAAATAGGAATGAGAGAGACCAAAACCCTAACCACTTTATGAACAAGTGGTGGAGATCAAAAGATAAATACAATATAATCGACGACTATGATGAGCCGGAGTGAGAACACATGGATCAACTCACTAAGAGGGGGTGCGCACTCACTAAAGTGGTCCTAGGGGGGTCGCACCACATAAAAGATGACTAGGACAAGTGTAAGGAGCACAGGGTGGGGCTAGTAGGTTTTAATGTCCTTCACTAGTATCACCCCATGGCACAATGATATGAGATATGACTCAATAACATGTCAAAGTGACCAAATGACCAAATCGTGGCCCCCTCAATAGTTGAATAATACATCAAAATACAACCCAGGAGTGTGTGTGGGTCCCACTGAATGATGAAAGCTGTGCCGGAAGGTGTGGGATGCATCATGAATGACCTCTGAACAAACCTCGTGCCAATTTCTTGCCTCATTTTCCCAAATCGATTTCCTAAATGACCATTTTATTCCATTTTTTATCCTCTGAAAATCACCTGTAAACCTATAAAATGCCTGTAGCTCTCTGCCTGGTGCCCTGGGCACAAATCTGACTGTACCAAAGTGTATTGGGGTATGGCTATATGGTAATAACAAGTAGCTGGATCCCATACTCCCTCTGTAGCGCCCTATGTGAACCAAATAATAAATCAACTCTGCTGCCAAGCCATTTTATAATGGAAAATCTGCGGAAAAGTGACAATTTGAGTGAAATCTCATCCGGGAGTGCCTGTAACTGAAATCTGAGTGTACTAGAGGACTCAGAAGGTCCAAATTCATTAGCGATGAATACTCATACACTTTGTGGCTACCTGGATAATCACTCTTTAGTTTCAACCATGCCCGGACCATTAAAATAATGGTCTGTAAATAATAATAACTATAAGAATCCATTAAACCATCAAGTGAAGCCCGTGTCTGCTGCATGGAACCATCAAGGGGGCATCAAAGGACCATAAATCATCAACCTCAAACATCACTGGTCCAACTCATCTCAGATCCTATGGTTTACTTGGTCAAACTAGGTTTGACCAGGTCAAGACTGATCAAAATATGACCCAGGCTAAAATCCTTGATGTTCCAAGTGCAAAATGGTTAATGTATGCTCTTTTAATCATTCTAGTAGCAAGACTTAAAGTAAGAAGCATCATTTCACTGGCGGTTAATCAATAATTACATCAAATATAAGTTTAAATGATCATTCACTCAAAATAGAACATCAAGGATATACTCATTTCATAGACGTGAACATTTTGCTAGTAGAGGGTGAGGGTGAAGAATGCAAGGCTAGGATAAGGGGATGACTTGACTGACTCAACATTGTGATACTTCGGATAAAGGAAAAGGAATACACACTTAAGCATATGTTGGACAATAAACACATAGGGAATGGCAGTGTTTCACAAATGGAATGAGTTGTTTAGAGAGGTGCTTATTCAACCTTGGAAAATGTCTACAACTCACATCCAAGCTGAAACAACTCCGTGAGGATCTTTGCTAGAACCGCCATGACAGGGTGCCCGACTAACTGTAACTTGGGGTTCTAGGGGACACTTAGAATTAGCTATCCCTTACTCCATCTCACATCCCAACCCGTAGGCTCCGTGAGGAATTTAATCATTACAATTATTCATGGCCAGTAGTCTTTGGATTTAGCATATATTTAACCACTGCCTTTTAGGCCTTTATGACCCTTTTTTGATTTTGCATGTGCTTAGAAGCACAACTAGTTGCAGCTTACATCCAGGGTACTTTAACATTTCAATTTCCATAGCCCTCTTTCATTGTGCTGAGAAGCACAGTTTTAATTTGTTTCCATGGGCTTGCACGAAAGATAAGATAATAGTTTCCATATGCATGTAATGATGGTAGTACTATTTGCTTCAGGTTTTAGCCAACACAACTCAAGCAACTAGGGGGATCATCCACAATCAGGACCAAACATCGGGGCAACCGACTAGAGTGATCAAGGTATTAAATCCAATTAATCTAAGCTCAGGAACCAACACTAGCGGGTTCTCTTGGCCCCGAAGGATCAAGGCTTCGGTAAGTTCTGTTGCCAAATCACAGCCGAGACACAAACTAATAGGGATGCTATCCAACACAGAGGCAAAAGTGGGGAAGTCCTCCATATCAAAGGCTGAGGTGTAAGTCAAGGTGAAAATAAAAAATGGGAGAGAACGGATGGACAGGGAAAGTGAAAGGTGATGCCAAAGCTAGCAAGCCGTAAATGGTGGGAATGATCATGTCCATACTACTAGGAAGGTAAAACCAATGAGTATACACAAGAGCTTCTAATCCTAGTAATTAGACCATTTAGATAATCATTAAGCAACCATGTCCATATAACATATATATATACCGCTGGATCATGACTACTAGATACCAAGTCAAGCTACTATGATGAGCAAAAGAGAAAAACAAATATAACCAATGCACACTATATACTTGCTGAACCATATACTTGTACCTGCCATCTGGATCATCAATAGTGTCTGGAAACACTGCTGTTGAAAACTCTGGGCACTGCTCTGCTCTGTTTGGAATAAACGTGGTCATCTCGGTCATCAAATTTGAGGTCATGAGGCTCAGTCTTGGCATAAGGCTTGTCATATCTGCTCTGGGGCTGCTCTGAAATGTGAGTGATCACAATAAGTATTGCTCATCATAGATTGATCTCATCAAAACAGTGTAAAAGCATGGCTAAAAAATATACAAGAATCTGCTCTGCAATCATGGTAGCCCGGCTACTATGGATGTGATAACATGACTCAAACCCTCATTAGCTTCTTCAAATACCCTGATTAGAGATGCGTGGCCATATACATGCAGGAGGTATGAAGTTTTGAGGCCATATTCTTTAGCCTCCTACTAGACCAGATTCTACCCAATGGATCGCTTCCTGTGTCACGGTGCTATCCTCAGGGTGGGGCACTAAGGGATAGATCGACATCAACACAACTTTAGACTCGAGATCAGTGCGGACCTAGGGGGCCTTCCCCCATCCCTCGATATCTCAATGGCATGACAAGACTAGAATTCTCCCCTGGAGATAGATGAGATCCCCCAGGCCTCAACGATGAGCTATATCCTTCAGACAACAGTCAAAGGGTGCCCTAACCCTTCTACTAGTTCTTCCTAGAGATAGCATACTATTATTAGTTTCCTTCATTCGGCCTCAGATGTTAGGAGAGATGGGTCTATCCCTTGATAGACCTACCTAATTTCTTCTGGATTTATTTTCTCGGATTTTTTCCTTGTGTATTTCTCCACCGCCGTGCGGTTTCTCGTACTTGGGGTCAAGGGATTCCCATGCTTTAGCATAGATTTCTCCTTTCTTCTCTTCTCTACTTCACTTTACTTTCTTTTCTGTGTATTGCATTTTATAGGAGAACTTTTGGTACTCTCGCTTTGTGATGACATCATTGTATTCAACAATCGCATTGACCTACTTTTGTGGTCATTAATTGGACATTAATAAAATTATCTTATCTTATCTTATCTTCTCTCCCCATTCTTTTGAAACCAACAACCTTCAATGCTTTTTTGACTCTATTCCTAGGCTTTAATGATACAGGGCTCAATGTTGTTCATTGGACACATTCATCAAAATGGGATTTTGATGTTTATTGAGATAGCCCCATATTTTAGGGAACATCGTAGGGTAAAATGGGATCCCCCATATAGATAATGCTACCTGAAACACTAAAAATTTAAAATCTAAATATATGAAAAATTTAAATGTAAATGTGAGTTTGGGTGGGTGTAGAGGGGATTATATGAGATGTAGATATGGTTTCAAGCGTAGATGCTCGAGGATTGGGGAATTTTTTGGTTTACTATTATTTTTCTGTTGCTTTCTCTCCATGGCACTTATTTTTGGTATGGGAGCATCGAGAAGTACCCTTTTTTTGAGGTACTTGTGGGTGCCCCCCTTTTCAAAGCGACATACCCCCTTTTCATGAAAATGTCACCATGTGCATTTTCTTGCATCCCCCGAAAAGGCTACTTGGGAAAGCACCCTACTGGAGTCAAGAGTATAGTCCCTACTCTTGGGAACACATCTCCATGTAACATTGTGAAGATCACTATCTGACAAGAACTTGTGATATTTACATGATATCCTTCATCCCTAGATAATCTTAGTTGCTAGATCCAGGCAAATATATCACTAATAAACACAAAATATTAAAGTATGTGCTTTACGACACTTTACATTTAGCCCCTGTTTACAATAGTGCCTTCATCAATTCTTGCTACCGACATAATCTTCAAAACTTTCCTCTTAATGGTGAATATCTAAATATATAGAGGCTTTTGCTTCTAAGATCCTTGTTTTTAGGGAGGCCAATATAGTGAAAATCCTTGTGTATTGAATTGATTGAAGCTTATAGGCTGGCCAGTGGTGCCAATTGATTTAAAACAGTAAGTGCCAACTACTATGGAAGCCATTAAGCAAGGGGAAGCAAACATCAAATTCTTAGACTGGTTCGAGTCTGTCTACTCGGCCAAACTTGAAATGAGCTACGTACTCATTTGGCTATAGTGTGATGGGTTTTTGGGTCTAATGAGATAGACTTTAGATGAGCCATTTAGAGTCTTAGACCTCAATGTTTATGCATTTTCTCTCAATATTTTATGTATGCGATTTTGCTCTTTCTTCATGTTTATGCAATATAAATGCATATTTGGTGTCTAATGGTTTGAATCTCTCTCTCTCTCTCTCTCTCTCTCTCTCTCTCTCTCTATATATATATATATATATATACAAGGAAAAGATGGAGGAGCAAGAGTTAGGTATAGGGTTAGGGTCTAGAAATGATCGCTATTGTATTTAAGGTTTGGATTGAGCTCTAGCTTTAGTAAGGAGATCAGGATCATGTTGGCATGTGTGTTGGTTAGGGAATAAGATGAGTGAGTGGTTGCTTTGCTAGGTTCAAATAGTTCACAATAATGGATAAGAGTGGTGGAAGCCTATGTTTGAAAGGAGGCAGGAAACAACAACTTGGGCCTGAAAAATTCTAGGAATCAAGACTTAAGACTTTTTGGCAAGGATATTGTTCTTACTAACAACATTGGAACACTACTATGTCACCATCATCTTTGGAGAGGGTTTGGCGGTGTGACCTCCAATAACAATTGTGTCCCATGCAGCAGTGGTGGGTAATAGAAGCTCAGATAGATATGGACAAGGGGCGGATACTTGGAAGGTCACGTGGAGTAGATGTTGCTGGGTACAGTTGTCAATCTCCACATGACAGTTGACATCATATATCATCCTCCTTGACTTTGGGTCATGATGATGTCATCATGGGAACACTTCCATGGATTATTCCAGACATCCCTCTATTCTAGAAAAACCATGGTAGAGAGTGGGTTTAGAATCTAGATAGAGGGGATTTGAGAAGCAAAGTTGACATTCATTGCTCACAAGGTCCCATTTGTTGATTTGAGAAGCAAGGTCCCATGAAGCAATGAATGTGAACCTTGTTAGCAAGGGACCTTGTTGATTTTGAAGCATCCTTAGACTTGAAGTGCTCGAATAGGTGAGTTTATCCTTTCAAGGTGTCATCTCCATATCATTGAAAATAATTTTCATATTGCTAAGGAACTACCATGATACCCTGGCCATTGCTAAGCAACTACCATGATATCCTGGCCCTTGTTTATCAACAGAATCAGAATAGTTCCGAATTTTAAGGTGTAAAAGATTTGATTGTTATTGCACACTTTGGTTGATTCTGTTTTGTAGTTTACAGATTTGCAGAATTTTATTAATTTTGAAGTTTGTGTTTATGTTTCTGATTTCATTTATGTTTGCCATTCTTTATAATTTTTTGCAATCATACCAAAAGTAACCATTATTATGTGCCGGTAGCCAATTAAAGTTAAAAGGTCAAAATTGGTCACTGATTGTGATGACACAGTGTCAAAAGAAGATGCTTCATGCTTGGAAAAATATATTCCTAATACACTTTAAATTTTACATCATGATCAAATTTGTATGGAAACATTTCCCATGCAACTGATATTATTTTTTAATTAAGGCCATTGTGATTGAGCTGAAGATTATGGAAGAGCATTTTGCACCTTGAAAATAGTGACAAGTTAAAATTCAATTGTTATTGGTTGGTTAGCAGGCCCCCTTTCTTTGTTTGCATGATGGAACTAGTAAAAGAGGTTATTTTACTGTTTCTTTCTTTTGGGTTTGTCCTTCTCCTTAATTGTGAATGATATGATGATGTTTTATAGCTTATAAATAGATGCGCTCGTATCCAATTCTATTTATGTCTCAAGCCTCTGTAATAAAAGCTGAAGTTTCAGCAATATTTTCTTACATCATGGAAACAGCATTCTTCTTCAATGACCATGACATTGTACTGGGTCCTATTGCATGTTTGTAGAAGATATTTTCCTGTGGATATACAAATGTTTTCAATGGTTATCACACTAACAACCATTCAGTAAGGAGTTTGTTTGACAAGTTGATACAGTTTCTTAACTGGATAATGATTTTAAAGATGTGTGTGTTCAGCAATATTTTCTGACATCATGGAAACGACATTCTTCTTCAATGACCATGACATTGTACTGGGTCCTATTGCATGTTTGTAGAAGATATTTTCCTGTGAATACACAAATGTTTTCAATGGTTATCACACTAACAACCATTCAGTAAGGAGTTTGTTTGACAAGTTGATACAGTTTCTTAACTGGATAATGATTTTAAAGATGTGAGTGTTCATTGTACTAATATTACATGTATCTGGATTCTGTATGCATGTGAAATTTCTAGATACATCCTTCTAGAAATAGCTATTTTCATTACTTTTTGTAGCAATAAATATTTAATACATCATTCTTAGTCTTTGATTGACTATAAAATAAACTATTCCTCTACTTTAATATGGATTGTTTCTTGTTATGTGTCAACAAAGAATGTGTTAATGGTAAAACTTTTCTGTGCACATTTGATATGGTGACAGATCCACTCACTAAAGAAAAATCACAAGGATGGCTAGTTTTCCGATGGGCCTTGAAATGCATACCACATTTGATTCAGGATATTGGTCGAAATGACAAAATGACAGAAATTATTCCTGTTTATGGCATAAGTATTGAACCAGGTGTCCGTGAAGAAGCAATCCAGGTGCTTTTTCGTACAGTTAGGTATCTTCCTCACAGTCGCTTTGCAGTAATGAAAGGAATGGCTAATTTCATTCTTCGGTTGCCGGATGAGTTCCCTTTACTCATACAGAATTCATTGGGACGCCTTGTACAACTTCTGCATTCCTGGAGAACGTGCTTAGCTGAAGAGAGCTTATCCTATGATGGCAAGAATGTTAAGCGTGCTAACAAAAACAGTGAAGCAGTCTATATGTCTTCCATTGCACGTCGAATTGGAGAAACAAATGAATTCAGGGCTTCAGGAATGGATGCTATTGGCCTTATATTTCTTTGTTCCGTTGAAGTCCAAATTAGACACACAGCACTTGAACTATTACGTTGTGTACGCGCCTTACAAAATGACATAAGAGGATATTCTCTGAACGAACATGGTGATAAGAAATTAAGGAATGAATCAGAACCAACTTTTGTGATAGATGTGTTTGAAGAGACGGGGGTAAGTTTCCTTGAATTTATTCAGTGCTTGCATTTTTTTTTTTCATTTGTAACTAATTATTATCATACCACCCAATCTGTTTAACAAATAAACACTGTTCTTGTATCTAGTGGCACTATTGCATCACAAGAGTACCTTTTTAACTAAATGCAGAAATATTTTGTTGTATCGTTGCACCATTTACTTAAGAGAGGTTTATCATTTCCTTGCACCCTGCTTTCCTAGGATGATATTGTTCAACGGTGTTACTGGGATTCAGGCCGTTGGTATGACCTAAAGAGAGAATTGGATGCAGTTCCATCAGATGTGTCACTTCAATCCATTTTGGAGAGTCCTGATAAGAGTCGTTGGGCTCGCTGTCTCAGTGAACTTGTAAAGTATGCTGCTGAATTGTGTCCCAATGCTGTGCTGGAAGCTAGGTAAGGCTAGTAATTGCATTATTAATGTTCCCTAGTTTTTGGTGCATAGATGCCTTGTTCTTCTCACTGGTCTTAGTATATATTATTTAAACTTGAAAGTGCATGCCTTCAATCTGTTTTTCACTTTTTAAAGATCCAAGTAACAATCAATTTACTCATAAAAATACTTGCATTAGACCAATGAATATATATCCTAGAAAGTAAAACGCTCTCATACTCCTGTTCTTAAAAGATGTTTGTGGGAAATGCACCTTTCTGATGTAGAGTAACATATAAGAAGAGATAGGCTCCAGCCTCCAAGGACTACAATTTTAATCTGCAATAAAATATACTGTGCTCACTGGTCTTTTTACTATTAGTTAAACTTATAACCGTGCATGCTTTATTAATTTTCTTGTCTTGTCTGTATTACAATTGTGTAGTCATGTCAATGTCTTTGACAATGGCACTCACCACTTGTATCTTATAACTTAGAAAAGGTTCTTTTAATATTCCCTTTTTTGATGTTTAATAATGATAAAATTGAGTTTTAGGTACGTGTGAAGTTAAACTGCAACTGGGGGTAGTATCTGGTCTCATGTATGGGACTAAGGCTAGGTGCTACTTGAAGGCACATAACTAGACTGTTGTAGCCTCAATGATGACTGTATGAGATCTTGATATTTTTGTGGATACTATCTCGGTTGAACTTGAAACCACCTTTTGGTCTTGGAGTATGCGTTACCAGAAATGTCATAGTAGCCTTGGTGAAACGCCGTTCCCCGTTTCGGATCCTGAAATGGAGGGGATACGGCCCTGAAACGTCATTGAAACGTATCAGAGTGGTACATATACGTTTCAAGGGTTTTGGATACGTTTAAGGGGAATTCTGAAACGTATCACAGAGAGAGGGCCACGTTTCTAACCGTTTTTTATTCCTGAAGTCGACTTTTTAATTGTTTTCCTGGTCTACATTGAAACCCTGAAGGACCCACAACCTCTCCATGGAAGCTATAAAGAATATTAAATGGTAATATTAAATTCTTAAAGTAAAATGATAGAAAATGGTAATATTAAATTCTTAAAGTAAAAGGATAGAAAATGGTAAAAGTGACATTCTCCTTATGTGGTAGAATGTCACTTTTACCATTTTCTATCCTTTTACTTAAATTTTTAACATTACCATTAATTGTTTCAGGATGTTTGAGAGTGGTTCCAACCTCATCGGACTTCATATGCAAAAAGTAGACTTTTTAGTCCCATTCAGAATTCAACAGACTTAACAGTTTTCAGGATTTCAGGATTGCAATGTTGCCACTGGATTCAATCAAGCACATCAACCCCTCTCTGTACCTTGATGTTGGTGGTGTTGATTGTTGAACTCCTCTGTCTTAAAATGGACTTCGACCCACTTCCATAGCTAGAGAATATGAACATTGGTGTTGGACGAGTGCCTCCAAGCCCAGGGGAATCAAGCCAGGCTCAGGATCCCTATTTTCGGTCTACTTTTGTTGAGGACATAGATGATGACTCCGACTCTGAGCATGAGGATTCAAATGATAGTAGTTAAAAGTTTTCATAGTATCATGTTACATGTATGATTAATGATATTTGATAATAGTGTTAGGTGATGATGATGATGTACAATGATAATATTATGATGATTATGATGACAACGATAATATTTATGATGATGACGATATATATATATATATATATATATCGATATATATATATATATATATATATATATATATATATATATATGTCGTTTCCCCGCCGTATCGTATCTTCCTTTTTTGAAAATTTGTCATATCCATGTCTCCCCCCGTATCCATATCCGTTTCCGTATCCGCTTCAGTGCAACTTAGCCTAAAATTGCTTTTGATTGGCTAAGAGCTCATCTTCCTCTAATGTTAGGAAATGGGTCAACGACCCAAGATCCAAAGGCATTTGGCAAGAGTGGAAGTTTTCCCCCTTCCAAATTATCAATGAGTTATTTTAGGCATAGTAGCAAGATTCAGCCGTATTGGGAGTTCTTGTACAGAAATTCTCATGGAATTCGAAATTCAGCTAATATTTGACATAGTATGGATACAATATAGTATAATTGACTACATGCTTAAATATATATAATTTTTTATCTTTTAAAGATTCACAAAATGTTACTTTTAAAATTTACTTGTTAAGATAAAAGTGGAATTTAACTAGAATAACTGTATGTTTAGCCTGTATTCTTTTTCTTATAAATAAATATAAATTCAAATCACATAAAAAACTGGATACACATGAATCATTTCAAACAAATTTGTGAACTATTATAGTATTATTCCACTTAATCTTGTAAATAAACATTAAAGTAATTCACACATTACAAATGTTATGTGCATTGATGCCAAGAGTGCACACTTATTACTTAATCAACACTAAAAAAAATACAACAATCGGACCATAAGCCCATACTTATCTATTAAATTTTATTTCCACGTTGTTATATCATACGTTATGTTTCAAATTTGAGATATGTCGCAAGTTGATTACAATAAAGAATCAATGTTAATTCAAAATTTGACTGGCCACGTATATTTTGAAATTTAAAAAATGCATGTTTTGTATTTATGGGTTGTGTACTTCTGTATTTTATTTGAGCTAGAATTTTTCTTTACGTATTCTTTTCGTATCGAAGCATATTCATATTCGTATTTGTAGTCGAATATTGGGATTTTAGGTTGTCAAGTTTCGTTTGCACACAATGATGTCACTGCTCGTTGGGTTAGAAAATGATGGCACAAACTAGTAAAAGATACCAAATTTTACATTTTGGTACTAGGAAAAATATTGAATTTTTTTATAAGTGAAGTACCAATTTAGCTAGCTTAGATCTAATGGAAAAAGTGAAGCTATTGAAGCACTTTAAGACCTAGCCACTAAAATGCTAAAACAAGATTAAGACTTTGCAAACCAGATCTACTTATTTAGCCTATGATACAAAGTAACTAGAGAAAGAGAAATTTGAGTTTAAAGGGATGGACAGAAGACTTCAATCCCCAAGCTTGATCTTGAACTGAGACTTTGGAATGCCTGCAAGCAAAAAGTATTAGCTCGAAAGTGCTGAAGAGGGGAGAGGATGCAACCGAGCTCAACTCCTCCTTCAAATCTGTAACCTGCACAACTATAAGAAACACTGGCCAATAATGAATTAGATCTAGTGTGCATGCAAAAAAGAGATCAAGAGAGCCTCAGTACAATTGAATATAGTTGGCTACTCCCGTGTCTCTTAGAAACAAAGCACAAATAAACAACTTAACAACTATAAATGCTTACTCTATGGATTATAAACAACCTTCTAAGATAGATCTATCACCAATATTGAAGCAAGAGAAAACAAGTAGTACAACATCACCTCAACAACATAGCATTCATCATATGGCACAACATGGACCTCCAAAGTCTTTCAATATTATTCATCAGATACAACAATATTACAATGGGCAAAGGTTCCGCCATCCATCAGGAAAGAGTGAAGAAGCCTCGCTTAAATAGAAAAGGAGAGAAGAGGGGGGCCGCATGAGAGAGATTGAGGGTTGAGAGGGTGCATCCCTTTGATAGAGGAGTTAACAATGCCCTGAACTAAGCCTTAACTCTTGCATTCTTGAGTGAAGTGGTTTCCACCTCACAAGAGGGGTGCCCCTCTCCTCTTGGAAACTCAACCAACCAACAATCAATTGCCAACTATTGAAAGTCGCCCATGCAAATAAGGAGGGTGCATTCTTTGATGAAGATACACTAATCGTGCTCCAATGTGACTGCCAATTAGCTGGATCATGATTGATTCGGGCTCCGATATTGATTGCAATCATAACTGGGCCTTTATTTGGACAAATTTCCTCAAATTTGGGAAATTTGGTTTTTTCCATATCTTTATTATTTTAATTCTCTTTAATAATTTTTGAGAGAATTTTTATTAAAGTGATAAATAATCACTCGAAACTTAGGAAAAGTGGGTTTTGGGGTTTTATTGGTGCTCCGTGTTAGAAAATAAGCACCCCCATGGCAAATTCCCCCTCTAGATCACACTTTTATGATATTTTTGAGTTTTTTAATTAAATCATTAAAAATTGACCTATTTTACGGGAAAATTTTATTTTCTTGGAACTGAATAAAAATCCTAGGGGACCTTGTGCATGTTCATAATGACTGAATTTGATGTCTAGCACTACGTTGTTGGGAGCGTGGAGCGGGAGTGAAGTGAAAGGCGAAATTTTCAAAAGCTCGCTTTTTGGGAGGGTTTCTGGAGCGTTTTTTATATAGTATATATTTTAATAAATTTTGATGGATTTATATTTAAAAACATGTAGGATGTTCAATTAGTCATAGAAAACATAGATTAAACCATACAACATCAATAATCTAGGAGTTATAACTTATAACATTATTATCAAATGATCAACCATAACAACTTTTATAGGAGCTTGGCAAGAAGGGAGGTACCATAATATTGTAATCAGATGATCAACCTAGTAAAGGAGCTTTTAGTCTAGGATGTAAATATTTGATTCATAGATCATTACTCCCTCTGGATCGCCCTGAGATCTCAAGTGGTATGAGTCTCAATATCAGTATATACTCATAAAAATATAGACTCAAACAACTAGATCTGCATTTACCAACTGAAATATAAATGCAATCAACCACATAAACAACAGATGTACCCTATAACCCTTTTGGGGAAAACCAGCTAACTATGGGGCTATCTTCTCTCTCGAGCCCAGAGCATATAGATGTATAAATGACAATACAATACAGGATTACCTCAGCCGGTAACTCAATCCCTCTGAAATAGGACAGACTCTAAATTTGCATGCATCTAGCTGATGCATGCACTGAAGAAGTAAGCCCTAACTGCCAAACTGGATCTGAGTGCTCTGAAGGTGCCTCTGACTGATCTGCCCTCTCTGTATCTCTCTGCTATGATCTGCTCGCTCTGAAGACTGCCCTTTGATGAAATCGGCCTCCTCTGCATGCACAAGTGCGCCCTACCCTTTGGATGTCAAATGCTCGTACTGGTCCGGATCTTAACAAATCTGAGCTCCGATTGTCCTTAACCTTCCTCCAATGCTGAGGCAGGGCTATCCTGGAAGTCTCAGACTCCGAATCGGTCAATCCAGTTCACAACAAGCTTCTCCCTCCTCAGGAAAAACGCCCTCCAATCTCCACAGAAATCACACTGTTGAGCTCTCTCAGCTCATAGTACTGGGTGTTTAGCCTCTCTGGAACTGAAGGTCACTGATCTAGCCCAAATCTGACCTTCCTAGCTCCTGCAGCAACTCCTCTCTATCTCAGAAAGTCGCCCCACATGTGTAGCTACGCCTTCCTCGCAGCTATGCCCTCCTCACTCTAGGAGTATCTCTCTCCGACAATGCAACTGAGTAACCTCATCTGGGGACCCCCTGCCTCTATAAATAATCTCACCGATGAATTAGGTTTGCCAAAACCCTAATTCCCGGTGCATGCAAAAAGTCACTTTTGTATGCATGCATGCAAAAGGTCACTTTTGCATGCAGTCACTGAATGCTGACAGGTCATGCAAAACTCATGCATGCAAAGGTCAATCTCCCCTGAAGCTCCGCATGCAGCCCCCACTGGACTCATGCCACCGAGTAGAGTGTATCTCGCCCTCTACTCCATCCTGATGCCTATGCAACTAATGTACCTCCATGTAAGGCATCTGAACCATGGAGGACATCCCGAAGTTACCATAATCTAACATAGGAGAGGTAGGGAACACCATGGGAGCGTGCTCCCAAAATTGGGAGCGTTTTGGGAGTGAGCTTTCGAAGGAAGCGAGCTTTGGGAGCGGGAGCGAGGGGTTAGGGGGTGCTCCCATGCAACATAGGTCTAGCATTCTCATAAACATTGAGATATGAACTTTAATAACCTCCTAAGGCCTAATCACCAAGACGACCATTCCAGCGTTGGAGGAGCGGGTGAAAAACTCATCGATTATACATCGCTTATTCAATATTGCATAATTGACAAGGGAAAAAACACCATGGAATGATCGGATTGATGCCTAATTCCTAGGGAGCCAAGTTATTTACAAAAGACCGACATGTTAGCACATTTTTACAATATCCCCAAGGGGTATGAACATGCAATTATTAAAAAAGAGGCCAAAATTGGCCCTGCAAAGACTTATGAACTTTTGAGCACTGATAATGAACAACTGAATTGTTTACAACTTCGACGGCTCATAGGAAATTCACCTAATGTACATATTAGTAGGTAACAGACACCATTGGCATAATCCTGAATTTGCCTGTACAATTAGCCAAGTACCCCAACATCCATTTGACTATGGATGTGTTAGCGATTGATGTTCCGGATGATTAGGGTATGCTGCTGTCAAGAAAGTGGGTTGCATCTTTAGGAGGAGATATAAGGATGGATTGGACATATGGTACCATTCTTGCATCAGAGCACATGTTGGTTAAGCTGTATAATGAACAAGCAAGGAGGTTTCATGTTGAAAATCCCAAAAGGCTTGCAAATGAGTTTGTTTATGAGTGTTAGACAACTTTGGAAACTATGCAATTTTATCAAATTTCATAACAACCTTCAAAGAGGCAACTAAAGACAAAAAAATAAATGAACTGTGGAGAATGAGTCTTGATGGAGCATATTTTAGAGTTGGGAAAGGAGTTGGGATTGTTATAACTTCACCATCCAAGCAAACTTTTAAATTTTCTTTTAAACTTGAGTTTGATGCTTCAAATAATGTGGCAGAATATGAGTTACTTTTGTAGGGATTAGAAATTGCCAAAGATATGGGGATCAAAATCTTAGCTATAAAAGGTGATTTTGACTTTGTGGTTTCCCAGGTTAAGAATATTTTTTCATGCAAAAGTGAAAGACAAAAAGTATAGGAATGCTGTATGGGACACCATGGAATGGTTTGATGCATTAGATATCATAGCAGTTCCCCGTCAAGAAAAACAATGAGGCAAATCAACTAGCGGTAGCAACATCAACACTTCAACCAACCGAGGAATTGTTGAAAGGAAATGGAAAACTCGAGATACATTTCAGGCCTTTAATTCTTGGCAATATAGACCACTGGTAGGTTTTTGATGATGATAAGCATATATTGAAGAGGGGAAAAAGTATCAGGAAGAAGAGGATCAAACTAGAAACACGGTTCCTAAGGGTATCACCCTTCTAGAGCATCTTTTCAACATGCAGGATCGACACAAAAATAAAAAGAATTCAATAAAACCAGGGGACTATATTGAAATAAATATTGGAATTGACACAGAACCTAGAATAATAAAAATTGGAAAGGGCACATCTGAGGAGAGAAAAGATGTAATTGACCTTGTTCATGAGTATCGGGATGTCTTTGCTTTTAGTTATGATGAACTTAAAGCATATTGAGAAGATATTTTCCAACATACAATCCTGTTCAAGCTAGATGCTATGAGCCTTTTCGCTAAAAGTTAAGGCAGATAAATCCCAAGTTGGCCCCCATGGTTTATAAAGAACATCAAAGGATGTTGGCACACTTGGCAGCTAGAATCATTGTTGCAACAAGGCATTCCACATGGTGTTCGAACTTGGTGGTGGTAAGAAAAAAGAATTGGGATATAAGATTGTGTATTGACTTCAGAAAGTTGAACTTGGCATGCATGAAAGACAATTATCCCTTGCCTAACATGGAAACATTACTTCAGAGAGTAATTGGATCAGGCATGATGTCTATGCTAGATGGCTTCTTAGGATAGAATCAGGTGTTAGTAAGTAAGGAAGATCAACATAAAACCACCTTTACTACCCTTGGGTCACCTTTAAGTATCTCAGAATGCCATTGGTCTACTAAATGCGAGGGCTACTTTTCAACGAGCCATGGATGTTGCATTTAGTGAATTGATTGGCAAAATCATGGAAATATACCAAGAAGATCTAATGGTGTTTTCTAAGGAAAGGTCGGATCACATAGGTCACCTTAGGCAGGTATTTGAATGATGCAGGAGGTGTGGCATATCCTTGAATCCATCCAAATCAGTATTGGGGGTTGATGAAGGAAAACTATTGGGGCACATCATCTCTAAGGATGGTGTTAAAGTTGATCCAAAAAGAGTTGAGGCCATCAAGAAGGTTCCTATACCCACAAATGTGAAATCTGTCCAGTCTTTCAATGGCCTGATAAATTCATCCACAGAATTATTCGGAATTTAAAAAAACTAATGAAGCATTTACAGCTATTACTTAAAAAATATGCTAAATTCGAATGGACCAAGCAAGGACAAGAAGGTTTCACAAGTATAAAGGATGCCATCTCTAGATCCCTTGTGTTGATAAGCCCGGATCAATCCAAAGAACTCCAAGTATTTTCTTTTGCTTTTGAACACACAATTGCGGGTGTATCACTCTAGAAAAATGATGAAGGACAAGAGAAACCTATATCCTTTTTCAGGAGAGCTTTACAAAACTCAGAGCTTAAGTACAGTATAATGGAAAAATAGGCTTATGCACTTGTAAAATCTTTGAAGCACTTTAGAATGTATATTGGATACTCAAGGGTTGTTGGTTATGTGCCTCATGCGACAGTTAAGGATATCTTATCTCAGCATGATTGTCTTGTTATAAGGGGAAAATGGGTTTCAAAGATCTAAGAGTATGACTTGGAAATCAGGTCTACCAAGTTAATCAAAGGGAAAGGACTTGCCCGCATGATGGCGGAGAGTAATGAGAAGGAAGTCAGGATGATATGTCAGAATAGTGAATTGGCTCCAGCTATGTCAGATGAGCTTCAAAGATTAAGTCAGTTACAGTGGTATGCATATATAATATACCTTCTTATTAGCTTTGATTGCCCATAACACCTAGTCTGTCATAAAAGAAGAGCCCTAAGATTAAAAGCTACTAGATATTGCACAACTAAGGATGGATTGGGATGGAGAAATCTTGATGGCTTGGTTCTTAGATGCATAGATGAGCCAGATTCAAGAAATCTTCTGGTTGAGTTCCATTCAGGATTTTGTGGAGGGCATTATGTAGCAGACACAACAACCCACAAAATTCTCAGAGCAGGTTACTAATGGCCTACTTTGTTTGCAGATGTACACAAGTTTGTCAGGTCTTGCCCGAGTGTCAGTTGTTCACTGGGAAGAAAAAGCTGACGGCCTTACCTTTACAGTTGGTAGTAGTTCAAGCCCCTTTCCAGCAATGGCGCCTTGACTTCATCGGTCAGTTCAAGGAAAATTCAAGCAATGGTCATACCTGGATCCTTACTGCCATGGATTATTTTACAAAGTGGTTGGAAGCAATCCCCACTAAGGCTGCAACTGACAAAGTAGTTATGAATTTCTTAGAAAATCAAATCATAACTAGATTTGGGGTGCCAACCAAAATAACCACTGATAATGCTCAAACGTTCAACTCAACATAGTTTTCCTCTTTCTGCTTCAAATACGGCATTGTCCTATCCCACTCCTCCAACCACTATCCCCAAGGAAATGGATTGGATGAATCAATTAACAAGAGCTTGGTGAACATTTAAAAAAAACGGCTGGAAAGAACAAGAAATATTGGGATAGCAAGATCAAATTTGCAGTTTGGGAAGATAGAATAACGGAGAAGCATGCAACATGAAAGACCCCTTTTGAGTTGGTTTACGGTTTAAATGTTTCGTTGCCCATCTACATTCAGTTTCCAATGTATCAGATGCTTCATGACTATGATCCAAAAGATGATGCCATGCAGAATAGGATAGATTAGATAATAAAGTTAAATGGGAACAAGAGGAAAGCTTTGGACTAGAGTATCAGAAATCAAGATAAGGTCAAAGGGACTTTCGACAGATCTGCTAAGACAAGAGGTTTTCAGGTTGGAGATTGGGTGTTGTTGTGGGATAAACGAAGAGAAAAGTTGGGCAAGCACGAAAAATTTGATAGCCTTTGGATGGGACCTGTTATCAAACAACTTGTAGTTGCCCCAAATGATAAATCCTATATAGGATGGTAGAGGGGATAGGCAACCAAAGAGGTGAACCACAAGAGCCTCGATTCCCAAATAAATTGGTTGTCATGCCAATCGAGGCACCCTTCACTTTATGTTATCTAAGCCCTAGACAACAATGGGGGAGACCCGGATCAACTCCTGACAGGAGAGATCCAACTAGAACACCAGATCAAATCAGATGAATAAAGTACGTAAGGTGTGAGGTATAATAAACCCTAGATCTATGGATGAAGTCACAAGGTTGGTTAATGGTTTGGATCAAGAGGCTTAAAAGAGGAAGTTTGATCCAATGTATAAATCCAAGTGACTTGTAAGCTTAACTACAAGATCCAGGATCAAGGAACTAGCAAATGATGGAAAAATCTTCTTCCTTGGGAACTGTGTCCAAGGTAGAAGGGTTTAGATTAGGATTGGGGCTATCTAGTACCTTTAGTTAGACTTGATTGAAAGGTATGACAGTATCAACACACACAAGTCCCAGAACCAACATCAAACAACTCAGAAACAGGCCAAATTAGGAGTTGCGCAAGGGTATAGAGATTAGTGCCTAGGGAAATGGGCCACAAGGAGTGCCTCAAGGGTGGAGCCCTTGAGAACCCACCTTGGGTTAGGCTTAAGGTGGAAAACCCATAAATATTTCGCTAAGATTTCAAGTTGTTTGGGCTAGGGAATTTTTCTAAGGAAAAGTAGCTTAGGGTTTGAACAAAAAATAAAATGTCTAATGGATTGGAACCCAAAATAACTGAATTAAGAGTAGATCTTACTCGACTAATCTTGCGGATGCCTTGATATTGATGATCTATGCCTTCCCGATCAATTTGGGGTGATTTGAGTGAGTGTCCAAGTGAAATCGATTTTCCCTAGAGAAGCAAGTGTGCCCTCCTCTCCTGCACAACAAACTACCTAAGTTAGATTTGATGCATCAAGAGAAAAAGACTGTAAAAACAAAAGACATACCGAATGGAAATCAAAGATCGCAATGATACTATTGAAAATCCCCTGATATTAGTAGCTTCAAAAGAAAAAGTTGAGGATCTCCTTGCAAAAATGTCCCAAGTGAAATCGCCCTCCTGTAGATAAACACTGTTTCCACAATATATTTGGATTCACCACAAAATCTCAAATGCTAGGAGACAATAGACTTTCCAATCAACATCTAAGAACATCCAATCAAAGAAGATCCAAGAATCTCTGCAAGTATTTCTTTAATATCAAATTCCAAGAGCCAAAGGTCCTTTTACAAGGAGGGGGGTCTCTCATATAAATAACAATGGGAGAGACCAAAACCCTAACCACCTTTTTGATGAGTGGTTGAGATCATAAGATGCATAAGTGATAATCAATGGCTAAGAGGAGCCCAAAAATAAAGTACATGGATCAACTCAAAAATAGAGGGGACGCACTAGCTAAGTCGCCCTAGGGGGGACGTCCAATCAAAGAAGATCCAAGAATCTCTGCAAGTATTTCTTTAATATCAAATTCCAAGAGCCAAATGTCCTTTTACAAGGAGGGGGGTCTCTCATATAAATAACAATGGGAGAGACCAAAACCCTAACCACCTTTTTGATGAGTGGTTGAGATCATAAGATGCATAAGTGATAATCAATGGCTAAGAGGAGCCCAAAAATAAAGTACATGGATCAACTCAAAAATAGAGGGGACGCACTAGCTAAGTCGCCCTAGGGGGGACGTCCCACATAAAAGTGACTAGGAAACATAACATAAGCTCATGGTGGGTCTAGGAGGTGTACTCATCCTTTCTAGTGTGTCCTCATGGCACAACAACATAAAATAATATCATCAAAGTACAATAATGTGACCGCATGGCCAAATCGTGCCCCCTCAAAGACACAATAAAATCATAAAAATAAGCCCGGAGAGTGTGTGAGCCCCATTGGATGCTGTAACCTGCTCTGGAAGTTGTGGGAAGCATCACACACATCATATAAACCAACCTCATGCCATTTTGTTGCCTCAATAGCCCAAATCGAATTCCTCTATAGCCATTTTACCATTTTTTATTCCTCTGTAAATCACTTGTAAAAGATAAAAATGCCCGTAGCTCACTGCCTGGTCACCCAGAGCCAAATCTGACTGCACCAAAATGTTTGGGAGTATGGAAATATGGTAAAAACAAGTGGCTGTAGCTCCCTAGGTGAACCAAATAAATAGTCAAACTGCTTTGTTAGGCCATTTTTAATGGCAAATCTGCACTGAAGTGATAAACTGAAGAATATCTCAACTGAAAGTGCCCGAAACTGCAAACTGAGTATCCCAATGGACTCAGAAGGTCCAAATGCACTAGAGATGAATAGTCATACACCTTGTGGATAACTATATAATCATATATAATCATAACCATGCCCGAACAGATAAAAAATAATAATCTGTAAATGATCAAAATCATAAAAATATCACAAATTACCATCTGAAACTTGTAACTGTTGCATGGAACGACCTGGTGGGCAATGAAAGACCGTATATCATCAATCTCTAACATCATTGGTCTAACTCATCTCATGTCCTGTGGTTGACTTGGTCAAACTGGATTTGACCAAGGTCAAACTGACCAAAATATGACCTAGGCTAAAACATCAAAATGCTGCAAGTGTAATTGGATATGACATGCTTCGTTAGTCATTCAAATAGCAAGATTCTAAACATAAAGTAGCATTTCATTGGCGGTTTAAAACAAGATAAATATCCAATGTAAACTTTTTAAATAATAATAGCTCAGAAATAGAACCTCAATGATATACTTATTTCATGGCTATGATCAATTTGCTAATAGTGGGTGAAGGTGGACAAATACAAGGCTAGGCTAAGGGATGACTGTACTAACTCAACATTGTGATACTTTGGATGTAGGAAAGGGGATACACACTCAAGCATATGTTGGATGAAGATAACATAGGGGATGGCAGTGTCTCACAAATGGAATAAGTTGTTTGGGAAGTGTTTATTCAACTGTGGCAGATGTCTACAACTCACATCCAAGCTGACTCAGCTCCATGAGGATCTTTTCTAGAGCCGCCATGACTAGGTGCCCGACAAACCATAACTCGAGACTCTAGGGGACACTTAGAATTAACTGTCTCTTACTCCATCTCACATCCCAATCCATAGGCTCTGTGAGGAATTAATCATTACATTCAATTTCCCAGGCCAAAAATCTTTGGATTTAGCATACATTTAACCATTGGTTTATTTGGGCCTTTCATTACTGTTATCACACATATAGTAGCCGGGCTACCATACATTCTTTTTCAGATTCCAGAGCACTATTCAGCCAGTTCCTTTACATTTGAGATGCTGAGATGAGCATCTATTATGGATCACTATTAGATTATGGACAACAGATATATTTCCCATGCCATGACTGAGCTTCAAGACACTCAGAGAGAGGACTGATGTAGCCATTTAGCCATTTATACAGAGCAGTTAGTAGTGCCCAGAGTTACAGCAGCAGTTTCAGAGGACAGGTATTGGTTCAGATGATTGAGCATTCAGGTATATGACTTAGCAGGTATACTCTGGTGTTATGGTTATATTGCTTTTATATCCATTTTTATAGCATGTCTTAGCATTTAGTATCATGATCTGGCGATCATATAGATTTGTGGACCTGGTTGTACTTTATATATATATATCATATTGTTCCTACTCAGATTTAGAAGTTCTTGACCTATACTCATCGGTTTTACCCAGTGAAGCACCACTCATCCCATACTCGCGGGTACTTGCGAGTTTGGACGAGTGGCCCCCCAAACCGCATAATCACAAGAGACTCGTCGACAAACTCGCCAGGCACGAGTACTCGTTGAAAACCGGGCACTCGGTCGGACTCGGGGAAAATCGGGAGACTCGACCGTAGGCTTTCCCGCGGAAACTAGGACAGACGGCAGGTGTTTTTGGCGCTGGATTTTCGCTGGGGCCCGCGATCTGCTTCTTTGGAGGGAAACCGGACTGTGTGGGAGGCTATAAACAGACCCGAACAGTCTCAGTTCACCATCATTCTTGTCGTGGAGTGGTCTGTGGAGCATTCTTGTCGTGGATTGTTGTCGTGGAGTGGTCTGTGGTGTGAGATTTGAGAAGTGGAAGAGTTCAGCCGTGGAGGAATTCCAGCGCTGAGGAGGTCGTGACTCGTGAAGAGGTCGGGTTCGTGGAGCAGCTCGAGCACATCAGTGGAGCATCGAGCATCGCATCGACCAGCAGGTTAGTATATTTTTGTTTTTTTATTTTATTTTATCAAATATTATAATTAATATAGTTTTAAATTTTAATTTTTAACACTGTAATACAATGATGCTGTATTACATACTGTATTAATACAGTATTATTGAAATACTGTATTAATACAGTATGTAATACAGCATGGTTATAATACAACATCGCTGTATTACATACAGTATCGCTGTATTGTTGTATTGTTTACTGTATGTAATACAACGATGCTGTATTACATACTGTATTAATGTAATACAGTATGTAATACAGCATGGCTGTAATACAGCATCGCTGTATTACATACAGTATTAGTATTAAATGTTAATACCTGCGAAAATTCAAATGAAAATCTTTGTTTTATTTATATATTTATATTTTTTTTAAAGTTCTTTTATATGTTATATATAAAAATGTTAAAAAGTTAAAAACTATAATATATATAGTTATCTAATAGTTTTTTTTAAAGTTTTTTTATATTTTATATATAAAAAGTTAAAAACTATAGTTGTTTAATTTTTAATTTTTTTTATGTTTTACTTTTTATCCTATAATATTTTACTTTTTTATTTATTTTTATTTTTATTTTAATTAATTTTTGTATTTTTTATTTATTTAAAATTTTATGTTTATTTATATTTTTAATTTTCATATTACATAGTTTTTGACATTCTTATATAGATTTTTTATTTATAATTTTTTATGTATTTTTTATTTTAACTAATTTATGTATTTTTTATTGTGTAATATTTTTTATTTATTATTTAGTTTTGTTATAATTTTTTTAAAATTTATTTTTATTTTTTATACAGTATATTTGACATTTATAATTTTATTAGATATATTTGATATTCATTTTTTTTATATATATTTTATTTTGTTGTTAATTAATTTGAAATTTTTATATTTTTTATTTTTTTTGACGATGTTTTGTTATATATTTTTATGTTTATAAGTTATAACTTTATATATATATTTTATTTCATATATATATTTTAATTATGTTTCGTTATTTTTTTCTAAATGTTTATAATATTATATATATTTTTTATTTCTGTTATATAATTATATATACTTTTTTTAATTCTGTTTACTAAATATTTCTCACTTCAATTTGAAATTTCTATATTTTTAAATTTTTTTAATTCTGTTTTGTTATATATTTTTATGTTTATAACTTTTTATATATTTTTTATTTCATATATATATATATATATATATATACTTTAATTCTATTTTGTTATTTTTTTTATGTTTATAATATATATATATATATATATATATATATATTTCTTTAATTTTTATTTCTGTTATATAATTATATATATATATTTTTAATTATGTTTACTAAATATTTTTTTAATTCTGTTTAAAAAAAAAACAATGCCACATGTTTTTTTTTTCAGCTCAATGCTACTTGTTTTTTTTTAAATTTAATGATTTAGCAAATATGAAAACAATTAAATCCAAATTACAATTTATATTTTTTTTTGCAATCCAGATTCCATGGCACCTAAGGCTAGAAGGCCTCTTGATCCGACATGGAAGTATTGTGTCAGGGTGAATCCCAATGAAGACCACAGGGTCATTTGCAACTTCTGCACCTCTCAAATGTCTGGTGGCATAAACCGGATGAAATATCATCTAGCAAGAATTGTTTGCAAAGATGTGGCAGTTTGTGAGAAATGCCCCGATGAAGTCACAGTAGAAATGGTAGCTGCTTTGGATGCCATTAGAGAACAAAGTGAAAAGAGGGCAAGATACAAGTTTGAAACTTCCATGATAGGTAGATCTACAATGGCGCCACCGAATGCAAGTCCAAGTACAGGAGGGTCCACTTCAGCTGCTGCAGTAAATAGAAGTGTAGCTTCTTTCTTAATTCCTCGCACAACTCCAGGATCTCAGCCATCCTTGGAGAGCTTCAATGAAAAGAAGAGGAAAGAGGCAGATATGGCAGTGAGGAGGTTTTGGTACCATAATAGCCTTTCATTCAATTATGCAAAGTCTTATTTTTATCAGCCCATGGTAGATGCCATTGCAGCTGCTGGCCCTGGATACAAGGCCCCCTCCTATAATGCACTTAGGGGGAAAGAGCTAGATGAGGAGCTCGAGTGTGTTAAGGAACAATTGGAGAGCATTAAAAGCTCATGGAAGTTTACAGGTTGCACAATTTTGTCTGATGGGTGGACAGATCAAAGGGGCAGGACAATCATCAATTTTGTTATAGCTTGCCCTAAAGGAACCATGTTCCTAAGATCCATTGATGCATCCTCCCAGGTAAAGGATGCAAATCTAATTTTATCATTGTTGTCTGATGTTGTGGAGGAAGTCGGGGTAACAAATGTTGTCCAGGTAGTCACGGACAACGCTGCAAATTATGTGGCAGCTGGAAGGTTGCTTTCTGCAAAATACCCCACCATTTTTTGGACTCCATGTGCTGCCCATTGCATAGACTTAATGCTGGAGGACATTGGGAAGATGGAATGGATGCAAGCAGTTGTGCAAGAGTGCAAACAAATAACCAAATTCATTTATAACCATGCTTGGGTGTTGAGCCTTATGAGGGGATATGCACAGGGTGAATTGAGTCGCCCTGCTATCACACGGTTTGCCACAACCTTTCTTTCCCTCCAAAGCCTTTTGAATGAGTACCAAGCTTTGAGACGGATGGTTTGTAGCCAGGAATGGATATTTTGGAAAGATAGCACAAAGCCAGATGCAGTTGCTGTGAAGTTGTCTCTTTTAGGAGATGGTCTGTGGGAGAAAGTCACTGAGATTGTCAGCTTCACTGAGCCACTTGTAAAAGTCTTGAGGATCATGGATGGAGACAAACTTGCAATGGGATACATCTATGAGGGCATGGATAGGGCCAAAGAGGCCATCAAGACTTTCTACAAGGGGAATTCATCAAAATATCTCCCTATATGGCAAATTATTGATTCCAGGTGGGACAGGCAGCTACATTTACCATTGCATGCAGCCGGAGCATATTTCAATCCAAGCTTATTCTATCATCCAGATTCTAGCATTCAAAGAGATCAAGAGGTGATGAGAGGTGTCATGATATGCATTGAGAAGATGTTCCCGAATCCAGAAATTCAGGACAAAATCAACATGCAGCGTGATATGTACAAAGAAGCAGCTGGCATGTTTGGATTCAGCTCAACCCAACGACTCAAGGACAAGAAAATGCCATGTAAGATTCAATTTGTAAAATCTAAATTGTTATACTTAGAACTTAGCTTGTAAATTTGTTAGTTCTCTTTTTCAATTTTGGCATTGCAAAACTTGTAATCGTTGTTGTTTTTAACTTTTACAGCCCATTGGTGGATAGATTGTGGCTCTGAAGCACCACAATTACAAGAGTTTGCCATCAGAGTTCTGAGTCAACCTTGCAGCGCTTCAGGATGTGAGCGCAGTTGGTCAGTATTTGAGCACATCCACAACAAAAAGAGGAACAGGTTGGAGCTTGAGAGGTTGGAAAAGTTGGTTTTCATCTACTACAACCTTCGGATGCTCACAAAGAAAATGCAACCGAAGGACCTAGATCCAATTTTATTGGATGATATTGATTTAGAGTCTGAGTGGGTTGTGGAGGAGGAGTTCCCTGATGATTTGGCTTGGCTTGATGAGGAGACTCAGGATCCCTCTAGTATGCCATCTCAAATGGAAACTCCAAATACACCTGCTTCACAGTTGCTTCAGTCTATCGATGTTGGCACTAGTTCCTCGATGACTTATTGTAGGCGTGCTCGTGGTTAGGCATGAGACTCGAGGACATGGAGACATTGTCTTTTTTGGATATCTATTTATGTTATGAGACTGTATTTTGAACTTGCACCAATATGATTTTTAAATCAGTATGGTTTATGTTTATGTTTATGATTTATGGTTTATGAACACTATGGTTTATGATCACTTTATGGTTTATGAACAAAATGGTTTATGATCACTTTATGTTTTATGTTTATGGTTATGATTTATGGTTTATGAACACTATGGTTTATGATCACTTTATGGTTGATGAACACTATGGTTTATGATCACTATTTAAATTTTTGCATACAAAAGTTGATTGTGTTATGTTGTATAATCATAGTTTATGAGACAATGTTATGACTTATTGCATAAATTGTAGTTTTATAGCTTAAATGGATTGGAAATGCTTTTAAACTCTTTTTTGTGCCCAAAATGTACAATATTTTAAGTTATTTTAATTTTCGCCGAGTCTTGCCGAGTTTGTCCCGAGTCTTTCTCGAGTTTTTCCCGAGTCCATGAGTCATATGCCAGTCGAGTATTTGTCGAGTCCGAGTCGTGCAACATTGGTTTTACCCTCCCTAGGGAGATTAGAGGTGATCATTCCTACCATATTTTGGCTTGCTAGTGTTGGTCTCATTATTCATTGACTTCATCCATCCATTACCTACCCAGTTTGTTCATTCCCTTGACTTACTATTTGACTAGTGGCATGGAGGACCTTCCCCCACTGTAGCCTCTGTATTGGATAAGCTTCCCTGTTTATTGTGTCTCGGTTCTGAGTTGGTGACAAAACTTGCTTCGGTAAGTTAAATTGTAGGCCTAAATCATTCTAGTCGGTTGCCCCAATGTTTGGCACTGGTCGAAGTCCACCTAGTCACTAAAGATGTTGTTGGCTAAACGTGAAATGGATAGTACTGCCATAAATGCAAATGAAGTATTGTGAAAAGCCAAATGAACCTGGCAAAGAAATATCAAATGTTATATCTTTTGTGAAATGTAAAATACCTAGGTAAACAAGTTGTCTGTGACACACCTAGAAGTGCTCAGGTAAACAAGTGCCTTAAAAACACACCTGCAGCAAGAAGCCTAAAATAAATGTAAAATGTAAATCTATGCAATGTGTTTAAAAACACACATAGATCAAAGGCTATGGAAACTCAAGGCCCAAAAAGCAATGGAACTTAAATTCTATATCAAAAAGATTGCTGGCCCTCTTTGTATTATGGATTGTGCGCATTTGCTAAGGTGAATAAACACTCTTTGAACAATTTACCCATTTGTGAGACACTGCCATTCCCTGTGTTATTGCTTGTCCATTATATGCTATAGTGTGTATTCCCTTTCCGTATCAAAAGTGCCACAATGTTGAATGAGTAAGTCATCCCTTGGCCTAGCCACTTTATTTTTAAGCCTTCACCCTTCACTAGCAAATTGATCACAACTATGAAGTGAGTATGGTCTTGAAAGTCTGGTCTGAGTAATAATAATAATTAATGACCTTATATATTTGGATTTAGATCGCCAGTAATGATTGCTACTTGTTATAATTGCTATGTGAATGGATTGTAAAGCATGTTTTAACCTTTGACACCTTGCAGTAGCTTGATGACAGTTTGAGTCATATTTTGGTCATGTTGACTTAGTCAAACCTCAGTTTGACCAAAAGTCAACCACAAGACATGAGGTGGTAGACTTCAAATGTTACAGATAGATGGTATATGGTCTGGTACAGGTCACCATGGTGGGCTTATGCAGTGGTTTCAGACTTATGATGCTGATTTGTGCTTTTTCAACACTTTTACAGATTATTATTATTTGGTTTGTCGGATATGATGAGCATTTATTTTTGACCATGCAGAGGTTTATATGGTGTATGAGTACACATCTTAGATGGATTTGGACCTTTTGAGTCCAATGAGACAGTCTATTTTCAGTTCCGGGCAGTTACAATGATGATGGAGCCTCAGTAGGCTATCCTAGTGCAGTTTTGGTTGGTCGGAGACCTTGTCAGAGCAGTGATGGGATTCACTTGGTTCACCTAGGGCGCTGTGCATGGAGGGGGTGGTCTAGCCACTTGTTATTACCATATTACCCCCCTCCCAGACTCATTGGTGAGCTCACCTTGACAGCGCAGGCATTCCATAAGGTAGTTTGGGCAGTTTCACACTTCTTGAGGCACTCCGGAAATGGTAAAAATGACTACAAAGGAATTTTATTTGGGCTACTGAGGCAAAGTTTTGGCATGGGATGATCAGTGATGACGAGTGGGATGTCTTCCACACCTTCTCCAGCAGTTTCAGCTTCATTGGGACCCACATCCATCACTTATGGCACTTTCTGATGATTTGTGGAGCCTCCTAAGGCTCACGATTTGTCCATAGAGGCACGATTTGGTACTTTGATGATTATTTTATTGATATTGTGCTATGGGGATTGACCAAGGGTGTCTAAAATTACCCCTTGGAGCCACCATAAACTAGATCTATTATTTTGTCATCATGATTTGGTAGGATCCCCTTTCCTAGGGTGAATTTGTCCACTTATTGTTATATTTTATTATTGATCCATGTATTTTATTGTTGAGCTCATCTCAGCCATTGATTAGATCTTTTGATCTTTTAATCTTAGCCACTCATTCAAAAAGTGGTTAGGATTATGGCCTCTCTCCATTCTATTTAAGGAGAGAGCCTCTCATTGTATAGCTCACCTTTGGACTCTGGAAAACTTGGAATGAAAAGAATATTTTGGAAATCTACTTCTTGGCTTTGATTGGGTTGCTCTTGCATATGTTCTTGGTTATCTTGCTTCTAGACATTGTTTGCTTTTCAGGTGAAATCGACTTCGAGAGAGGGAGGCCGAATTGCTCAAGCTAGCTCATCGAATTGCTTTGTGGGAAGATTGTAGGGGTTGCTCACATCCCCCATGGGCAAATCGACTTCATAGAGAGGGAGTTTTTCAATTGTGCTTTGTCCATTGATTGCTTTCTTGATATGACATGCTTAGATCTTATGGATTTGTAGATCAAATCTAACTTGATGTAGTTTGATTTGCAGGTTTTCATGAGACATATTTCCTCCTAGGGTTTGGATGCTATTGGTTGAAGACACTTGGATCAAGCTTGGAATTGTAACTAGGGCAAAGAATTCTCCATATGCTAAGAGGCCGCAAGCTTTTGAGGTAAGATCTACAAAGTACGTATTGATTTCGCTTGCTATCCACCCCATTGGTCAAAATTACATTAAAATCAAAACCCTCATTTTTGTTTTTCTTAGATCTACTTGGATCTAGCCTTTCTTTTGGAAAAGATATTAAAAACCCACCTCTATAGTATCCACAGCAATTCGGATCTATAGTTTGGTGGTGATTGGGTTTCATTTGACACACTTTTCAAAGCAAAGTAGCTCTCTTGAGGCAAATCGCACCCCTTGGGAGAAGCTAGTTTGGTTAGATCTAGCACATGGGTAGGTGAGATCCCACTTGATCCACACTCTCCTCACTTGATAACCTACCCCTAGTGCTTCACCTTGTTGATTTCTGCCTTGTGGGCCCCATTCCTCACTTTGAGGGTTGTGCTCCATTTGGGTCAATTTGGTGATGCATTTTCAATCTCAGATCTATGGAGATCTATCCATTGGATGCCTTTGATTTTCAAGATCCACATTAATACTTGCCTAAACTACTTGGATCTATAATTTGGTGGCCATTGGACTTGATTTGACACACCTTGCCATGCTTTTAGCCCTCCTTGGGCAAAGTCGCACTCCTTGGGTGATTTAGTTTGCTCACTTCTAGAACCTGGGTAGTTGAGATTCCATTGGATTTGGAAAGAGCATACCTTGAAACCGACATCTAGTGTCTCATTTTGTGAAGATCTGCCTTGTGGGTAGCATTCCTTGTTTTAAGGGATTGTTGTCCACTTGGGTCACATCATGAAACATTAGATCTAGCCATCATATCTCAATTAGCCCACTTGATTTGCATCCTAGGTGCCCCGATCTACAAGTTGACCTCTATTTTGACTCCATTAACCCATCCAACAAGGCACTAGTCCACCTAGGGCAATTCGCACTCCTTGAGAGTTGTGTCAAGTCTTAGATCCCATATGTGGGTATCTCTAATTTTATCTTAGATCCTTAGATCTATCTCTTACATACCCCTTGGTACCATTTGTATCCCTTAATTCCACCTTGTGGGTCCCATTTGAGCCATTTCCATACCCCAAGGAAGTGGGTTCCACATGTGTACTTCATGCTACTAGATCTTGTCATCCTACTTCATCATGTGGCCTAAATCATTCATTGGTTGAAATATTGATCACTCCTTAAGCCTCCTTCAACCATACTTTAACTTCTAGGTCCACTTAACCTTGCATTGGTTTCTGTAACTTGTCATTTACATATCCCTAGGAACCTTTATTTGGGCCCAATCATCCTTGATTGGTCATAGGGTCTCCCCTTAGGTCTTGATTTGTCTTGATCTAAAGTGAAGAGTGCCTCGGTGGACGTGACTCCCAGCTTGCATTGGGAACCGTGGCATGTCTTGGGTCACCTCTTTAGTTGTCCATCTCCTCTACGATCCCGGATGGGATACCACTAGGGACAACTACAAGTTGTGTGATAACAATTACATTTCAATTTATTTCCATGGCCAACAGTCTTTAGATTTGGCATACATTTAACCACTGCTTTTATTAGGTCTTTGATATCCCTTCTTTGGGGATTTTATATTTCATTCATTTCAATAGCCCTTCTTACATTGTGCTTAGAAACACAGTTTTGAATTTCATTTCAATGGGCTTTCATAAGATATACAATAATTTCCATATACATGTAATGATGGTAGTACTATCTGCTTTAGGTTTTAGCCAACACAACTTAGGCAACTCAAAGCCGAGACACAACTAAACAGGGATGCTATCCAACAAAGAGGCTAGAGTGGGGAAGTCCTCCATATCACAGGCTATGGTGTAAGTCAAGGTAAAACTAAACTGGAAAGCTACGAATGGATGGGGAAAGTGAAAGATGGTGCCAAAACTAGCAAGCCATATAATGGTGGGAATGATCACTTCCATTCTCCTAAGGAGGGTAAAACCAATGAGTATAGACAAGAACTTCACAATTCTGAGCAAGCTAGGCCATATAGATATAATATAACAACCATGTCCATAATAGATATACCGCTAGATCATGACCACTAAATGTTAAATCATGCTACCAAAATGACTAGAAAAGCAAATATAAACCAATACACATCAATATACCTGCCGGGTCATATACCTGTACCAACCATTTGAACCATCATCTGTCAACTGGAAACCTATTGCTGCACATTTGGGCACTGCATACTGCTCTGTATGGCAAAAATGGCTACATCGGTCATCAAATCTAAGTTCCCGAGACTCAGTCATGGCAATATTTTAGAAGTTCATTGCTCTTGCCCTTTTCTCACGTGTGTTTAAAAACACATTCTAGAGTTTACAGTTTCCATGGGTGTATATATAAAGATTTCCAATATAGGTAGTACATGAGCTTTCAGTTTTAGCCAACACCATCTCAAGTGACTAGGGGGAGTTTTGCACAGTGCCAAACATTGGGACAACCGACCAAAATGATTTAGGCATACAATCCAACTCACCAAAGGCAAGTTCTGTCACCAACTGAGAGCCCAGACACAAAACAAACATGGATGCGATCCAACACAGAGGTAGAAATGGGGAAGTCCTCGATATCAAGAAGTCAAGAAGGCAAGTCAAAGGTGAAAGCCAAACAAGGAAGGTCATGGATGGATGGAGTCAAGTGAAAATGGTGCCTAAGCTAGCAGACAAGGATGTTAGGAAAGGCCATATCTATGCTCATAGGAGGGTAGTGAAACCGATGAGTTTTGTCAGAAAACCTAAGTGTGCAAGTAATAGATCCATTTTATAATTTGTAACATCATGAAAGATTGTCCATTTCATTTTAAATAGTATTGCCACATCATGAATCATATACCAAGCTAAGTCACCTGACACGAGGACACGAGACACGAGTGTCCCCACGGGACACAGTGACCCCTGGAATCAGGACACGAAGGACACGTTTTATATACATATATATATATATTTTAAATATATTAAAATTTAAAAATATAGACATATAGATCCAATAAAATTTAGAAACTAGAACATTTACAAATATTCAATAGAAATTAGAATCCCTTCACCTACAAGAAAACAAACTTGAAACTCCTTCACCTGCAAAAAAACCAAGTTTGGGCTCTCTATAGCTCTCCCTCACTCTCCCTTCAATTCACAAAGGTCAAAAAAAAAAATCAACTTTTATGGGCCCACGGGTTCACTTTTGCTCGGCGGAAGTGTCCTGGAATTGGGACACGGTGTGCAGAGACAGGACATGAGTTGGGACACAGCGTGCAGAGACAGGACACGAGTGTCCCGAAATCAGGACACAAAAAAAGTCGTGTCCCCCATGTGGGGGAGCCGTGTCCGCACCAACACATCCCCACGGGACACTTGGCCCTAAAATGACGTGTCCAGTGACTTAGATACCAAGTCAATGCTATGAGGATGACTAAAACAACAAGATAATAATCAAAAGTCCATAGGTCACATTACATCATAATAATCGTCAATAAACATCTGAAACATTGCCGCAATATAATCACTGGGCACTAAACTGAAACTGTATAAAACAAAAGGTCACATTGGGCATCAAATCTAAGCTCTCAAGGCTCAGCCTTGGCACAAGGTCTAACAAAAGTCTGATACAATATACTGCTCTAATCCATGAGTGATCACAAATAACAAGCTCATCATAGTCGATCTCTGTAAAATCAAAGCTCTGAAATGTGCAGATATCGCTCAGCAAGAATAGTAGCCCAACTACTATGGTGTGATAACAGGACCAACTCGTGTAATGCAAACATATGACCATTATGCACCTTTGGATATGTCTGTGGTTTTCTCCCAACTCCACCCCTAGGTGTTTGTTGGGCCAACCAAGATGGAGAATACTATTTTGGTGTAAGGGCATGCTAGGGCATGGAGTGGAACATTCAAATTATCCCACCTTTTGACCACATGTTTATGAATATGATCATACAAGGTCACATCTCCCTACTCAACAATATCTTTGATTTGGCCTAGCATGCTATCCATCTGCTCATACACCTCCCCAATCATTGATTGATTTGTATCTGGAAACTGAATCATACTATAAATGGGCTTAGTGAACCGCAGAACATACCTAATCTATGCCCAAAACTGACCATCAAGAACAATGTCCTCCATTTCTTGAAAGTCATGTCTATTAGATGTTGTTGTAGCCCTGTCTTTCAAACCCTTCCATGAATCACTTGAGACCATATTAGCCAATGCCTCTCTTACCTTCAAAAGGTGCCTAAAGGTGAGGTAGTAGCTAGCAAATCCGGTCTATGCAATCTTGAGTAGCTCTAATCTAGAGTGATTGCAAAAAATGTGGTAGGCCATGCTATGATTGGTAATAAATTTTGTCATTTTCTTCCCTCGTAGAATGCACCAATCCATCTATAATTCGGGTCCTTCATCTTAATAATATCATGCATCAAAAGGTTGAATGTGCGAACCAACACCCCAACCAAAATATGTTAGGGTAATACCCTACATGATTGTTCTTGATGCCTTACAATTAGAAGCATTATCAATAATGACTTGAATGACAGTGTATGGCCCAATCTCTTGAATGGTTTTAAGTAAACGTTTCGTAATATTAATACGAGTCTTGCAGCAATCTGAGTATTCATGGGTTGAAAGGATGACTGCACCACTAGCATACACACCAAGAATATTTATCAATTACCAACCTTTAACATTTGTCCAACCATCAGGTATGATGGATGCCTTATAGTTGGTCCAATCATTTGTAAAATTTCCAAGAGCGTTATAGATTTTGGCACTTTCTGTGTCAAGTCCCACAGTTCTAGATTTGTCATACCTGGGGCACCTATATCCTTCAGGGGCACTATTGATAGCGTGTACCATTTCATGCCAATAGGGTGAATGGAGAACATTGAATGGTACACCACATGCATAGAGAAACCTATAAATTTTTGAATCCACATCCTTTTTGTAACTGTTATCACACCATAGTAGCAGGGCTACTATTCTTGTACAGCAGATATCTGCACATTCCAGAGCTTACATTATTCCAGAGCATGGCTATATATTATGGATCACTCATGATCAGAGCAGTATATTATTCAGATTTGTATATGACCTTGTGTCAAGGCTGAGCCTTGAGAGTTCAGATTTGATGACTGATGTGACCACTTATCCCATTACAGTTTCAGTTCAGTGCCTAGAGATGTACTTCAGCAGTGTTTCAGATGATGCATGATGATTGCTATTATGATGATGTTGTATGATCTATGGATATTGTTCTCACTGACTGTGGACTATTAGCTTGTTGATTTAGTCATGATTATAGCATGTGCTTGGTATATTATTCCTGATGTGGCAAAATATTTAAAATGAACTGTAAACCTTAAAATGGACAATTGCTTGCACTCTTAGGTCATCTAACAAAACTTACTGGTATTTCACCTTACATAGACATGGTCTTTCCCGACACCTTTTGTCTGCTAGTGTAGGCTCCATATCCACTTGTCTCCATCCATACATGACCTTCCTGTTTGACTTTAAACCCTGACTTGTCTTATTTGACTTTCTGATGCTGAGGACTTCCCCATTTTTCTACCTCTGTGTTTGGACCGCATCCCTGTTTATTCAGTGTCTCGGCTCTGAGTTGGTGACAGAACTTGCCTTTGGTGAGTTGGATTGTAGGCCTTGGCTCGAACTCCCCCTAGTCACTTGAGATGTTGTTGGCTAAAACTGAAAGCTCATATTCTACCTGTGGAAACTAAATAAATTCGCCCATGGAAACAAAAAAGGGCAAGAGCAATGAAAAGCTAAAAATACTCCTCGAAGAGTATAAGAAAGGTCCAAAAAAGCAATAGTTCTTAAAAGCTATATCTAAACAATTGCTGACCTTGTGAAAATATAAAAAAAACATGCCCTGGATGCAAGCTGCAACTAGTTGTGCTTCTCAGCACATCTGAAATCCGAAGGGTTATGTAGGCCAAAAAGGCCATGGAAATAAATTGAATGATCCTAATGAACTTGGATCAACTAAATGTAGACATGATGCCTAAGTTGAATAAGCACTCTCTAAACAACTTATCCATCTGTGAGGCACAGCCATTCCCCGTGTTCTTTTGTCCAACACAGAGTTTGTAGCTTCCCCCTCTCCCAGTCCAAAGTATTTTTGAGTTGAGTTAGACAAGTCACACCCAAGGCCCAACCTTGCTGCCTAGCCTTCATCCTTCACTAGCAGTTTGACCATGTCCAATGGGTGAGTTTGTCATTTGAACTATGGTGCAAGTGATTTATTATAACAACGGAATATGTTAATATAATTAATGCCACTGAATGGAATTTGTACTTTGAGCTTAGCTATGGAATGATTAAAAAAGCATTGTCTTAGTCTACTAATGTGATTTATCCTTGATTATATATATTCTTGGGATCCGTGATGATGTGGACCATGTATGGATGATTATTGATGATGATTTATGGTCCCACATGTTTGATGATGATATCATATGATGGACATATGATACAGATGATGTTTGATCCAGTTCAGCAGGTTATTATCATTACAGATCAGCAGATTATACATTGTCCATATATGGTGGACCCTACAGCTGGCCCATTAGGGCAACCCAGGGTGTATGAGTACTCATTCCTAGTGGATTTGGGTCTTCTGGATCCATTGAGACACTTATCTTTCAGATCCGGGCACTTCTGACAGTGATTGATGCAGTTTTACACTTGTTGACCAGATTTGGGGCTGATTTCCCAGCCTGAGCAGCAGGGGCCCCGAGAGGCCGGTTCACCTAGGGCGCTGATGATGGAGGGGGTGGTCCAGCCACTTGTTATTACCATTTATCCCCCCTCCCGGAGAGCCTGGTGGGCTCAGTTTGACAGCGCTAGCACCCTAGGAGGCAGTTTTGGCACTTTCACAGTTCCCGAGGCAGTTAAAAAATGGGATAAAGTGGTCACTGAGGAAATCGATTTGGGCAATTGAGGCAAGGTTTTGGCATTTGGTTTTCACAGAGGTCTTCCAGGGTGATCTCACTATCTTCCAGTCAGTTTTCACCATGTGGGTATCTCCAGACTGATCACAGGAGGACATTTACTGCTTGACTGTCATGGATTCTGAGGACAGTTTTGGTCATTATTATTTTGGACATATTTTATTATTTTATTGTGCCTTGGGGTGAGCTAGCAAAGATTTATACCTCCTAGCCCCACCATGTGCTTATGTTATCATGTCCTAGTCATCAGGAGGTGGATTGTTGTACTTTTTACCCCTCTAGTGGGATGACGTCACCCTCATTGTACCATTTGTGAGGGCGCTATTGTTATGTTGAGTGATCCATGTGATATTATGTTATGGATTCATCCTAGCCATTGATTGTATGATGAGATCTTATAATCTCAACCACTCATTTGATGTAGTATTATGAAGTGGTATAGGGTTTTGGTCTTTATTATCCTATATAAGGAGGAGACCCCCCATTGTAAAGCTCACCTTTGGAGCTCTGGAATATTGGAATAGAAGATTTTTTTTGTGGAGCACATCTCTCTTGCATTGTGGATTCTCTTGCATATTGAATATAAAGTATCTCTTCTATGTATCATTGTGGATTTTGGTGCTTTTGCTAACCTTTGACAGGAAAGTCGAATTGGAGAGAGGAGGGCGACTTCATGAGGGTTATTGTTGGAGGGATCCACATATTCTCTCTTGGGTTGATCTTGTGACAGGGAGTATCATTATTGTATCTTCGTGACATAGTTGATGCTTTCTATTACATCTTTCTACCATTTTCATAATCATCTTGCTTGACTTGTTTCTTTGATCTTGTCTTGTAGGAGGAGGACGATTTGGCTATCTTGGAGAAGGGCGATTTGGTTGGAGCACTTGGATCTCACTCTTGAATATAAACATAGGAGAATGCTATCAACTTGCAAGGTGGCCATAAGCAATTGAGGTAAGATCTACAAGGTATGAGCCTCTTTCATCCATTCTATCTTCATTGGTCATAAAACCCTAATTAAATCAAAACCCCAAATTTGGTATTTTTTTAGATCTACTTAGATCTACCCTTGCATTTGAAAAGATATTAAGAACCCACCTCTATGGGATCCACCCCTAGTTGGATCTATAGTTTGGTGGTGATTGGCTAAAAATTGACACACTTTTCAATGCAAAAAGCCTTCTTGAATCTAAATCAATTTTCCTAAGAGAAGCTTGTTGGGTAAGATCTAGCACATGGGTAGGTGAGATCCCACTTGATTTGACATCTAGACACTTGATAACCTATACCCATATCTTTACTTTGGTGAAAACTACCTTGTGGACATCTCTCCATGTTTTAAGGGGTTGAAACCCCCTTTTGACCTTCTTGGCATCTTAAAACTTAGATCTACTAAGATCTAGCCATTGGATCAACTTGAAACTTTGAAGGAACATAGATCGGGGTACTAACATCCCGGATCTACATTTTGGTGGCCATTGGACTTGATTTGGTCCACCAAAACCCACTTTTGGACCCTCCTTGAGAAAGTCGCACCCCCTTGAAATTTTGAGTTGGACCACTTCTAGGAAGTGGGTGTTGGAGATTTTTGTGGATTTGGAATGCCCATGCCTTGAAACCTAGATCTAGACTGTCCTTTTGTCCCGATCTACCTTGGGGATTGCATTCCTTGTTTTAAGGAATTGTGGTCCATTTTTGGTCATCACTCAAAAACCTAGATCTAGTAAGATCTAACCATTGGATCTCATCCATTTCACTTGATTTGGCTTCTAGGTGTCCCGATCTACACTTTGACATCCTTCTTGACTCCATTAGCCCACCCAACAAGGCACTAGTCCTTCTCCAAGCAAAGCGCACTCCTTGGGATTAGTGTCAAACCCTAGATCTAGTACATGGGTAACCCTAGAACCAACTCCAACTTATGGATCTAGCCTAAATCTAACCTATAGTACCATCCTCACACCTAACTTCACCTTGTGGGCCTACCTAGAACCATTTCACACTTCCCAAGAACATTGGACCCACTTGTGTAAAAACATGGTACTACACCTATTCATTATACCCCATCATGTGGCCTAAACCATACATAGGTTGAAACATTAACAAACTCTTACACCTCCTTCAACCATACCTTAACCCATAGGTCCACTTAGCCTTGCATTGGTTTTCGTAACTCACTACTTACCTACCCTTAGAAACCTTTGTTTGGGTCCAATCAACTGTGATTGGGGTATAGGGTCTCCCCCTTGGTCGAGTTATACCTTGACTTAAAGCGAAGAGTGCCTCGGTTGACGTGACTCCCACCTGCATTGGGAACCGTGGCATCTCTTGGGTCACCTCTTTAGTTGCCTAGCTCCTCTACCGTCCCGGATGGGATACCTCTAGGGGCAACTACAAGTTGTGTGATAACAGTAACCTTGGTAAAGGAAATTTGATATTGTTATGCACATTGGTGAGAATCCACTACTATGGGGTATGCAGATCGACTACCAAACATTCTATGTGAGCTCGAGGCCTTAGATTCAACCCTTTCTTTTTTGGGTTTGTTTTGCGTGGCCTCCTCTTAGTTGTATTTGTTTCTCTCTTTCCCTAGCACTTTGTCATAGGTTTTAACTCCAATAATCTGACCTTCATCCAATGGTATAATCCCACATAGATGCTTTCTCATATGGGTATATGAACTTGTGTAAGTAGCTTTCTCATATGGGTCTATTTTCTATCTTGTATTTCTAGTAGCAATAGAGGTGATTATTCTCCTATGGAGTAGTCAAGTGCATAATGGCCTCATTCTAGCTGAATTCCTTGCTTCCATCTTGCACGGTTGCACCTTTCCCAGTTTGTATCGATTGTCAGTTGATGGTATGTGCACAGTGACTAGTATTAGTTTCTATGTGTTGTTCCATGAATCTCTTAGTTTATTGTAGGAAATGATTTTTATGAACTGGTGAGCAACAAGATTCAAATTAACTGGTGAATTCGTTTTGAAGAATTTACCCCATTTAGATCATGTGCAGGATTTTTCACTTTGAATTCTGCCTGCTCTCTTTTCTTGGAATGGACCTATCTATAGCCTTTATGGTGTGTTTTAATTAGCATTGAGTGATATGCTTGTATCATGTTAGTAAGGATTAGTGTTTATTTTCTATTTTGTATTTCTAGTAGCAAAAGAGGTTGTTATTCTCCAATGGAGTAGTCAGGTGCATAATGGACTCATCCTCACTGCATTTCTTGAATCCATCCTGCACCTGCCGCAATTCATATTCACTTTCAGTTGATATGATGTGCATGGTGACTAGTATTGGTTTTAATTTTGTGTTGTTGTATGGAAGCTCTTAGTTTAGTGTAGGAAATGTTTCTTATGAACTAGTGAGCAATTAGATTCAAATTAACTGGTGAATTATGGTTGCAATGAATTTATCCCTTTCAGATCATGGTCTATAAATTCAAATGTCTTTTTAGTTTGAGTGCTTATTAATTTATGTCATTTTTTGCTAGGTTGGAGGTGACACAGCGCCTTGCCCAAATCACACCATCGGATTTGGGTGGAAGGGCGGTGCAACCCCATGATACTGAGAACAAGCTAGAGCAATGGCACATGTATTCCATGTTTGCATGCTCTTGCCCACCGGACAGTAGTGAAGGTGGTGGCTTTGCAAGTGCCAAAGATCTATATCATTTGATTTTTCCTTCACTTAAAAATGGTTCTGAAACGCAAATAGTAAGTGCGAGTGAAACATTTAACTGTACTGTTTCTGCATTGGTATTACTCTTTAGCATGCTTATTGACTTTATTTCTTTATCCAATCATTTCCTCTTTGCATCTCTCGACAAAAGATAATAGAATAGTATTGTGCTTGATTGAAACAAAGACTTCTAGCTACTTGCTTAGTAATTTTAAATATTTGACATTTTTTTAGCTACTAAATTAAAAAAGGGGCATTCTTGCATGTGCTCGGCGTTATATTGATTACATGATGAATAAAACATTGCTAATTGGACCGCAGTTTCTATAGCTAGATATACTTAATTCATTGTGGTTGTAAAATTCTTAATCCTCTTAATCAATGTAAATTTGGGATCTCTTGATCTTTATCCACATTGAACCCATGTAGTATAGGAGCTTTGGGAAACTGTTTTAATAATTATTTGCAATATGATAATATATTTTATTTGATGATATTGCTAACCTTTCTGCAGAATTATTCTACTTTAGCTCTGGGTCATTCACATTTGGAGGTTTGTGAAATCATGCTTAGTGAGCTTACGTCCTTTATGGAGGAAGTTGGCTCTGAAACAGAAACTAGAACGAAATGGAAGGTAAATTATATTCCTCATGTTGTACTTTGGTTAGGACTTTTTCCTTGGCACCCTTGGATTGTCACCCATTTTGTTCTTTTGGGCTTCTTATGATTGTATCTCTGATTCTCTAGTCATCTCTTCCTCTCTTCCTGCTTTTTCTGGTAGTTGTTTTCTGTGCCACCTTGTAAGTTTTAGATTTGTTCATATGCAATTCATTTGGAAATGTTAGAACTCCCAATGGTCAACTTAGCTTTGTACATTTTTGTCATTTTAGTCCCATTGGCCAATTTTGGCCATTAGTGGACCTCAATATTATATTAGATTACATTAAGTTAAATAACATTGTTTACTGCTTGCAAGATGAACACAATTTGGGAATTAAGTTAGAATTGAGTGAATTTATTGTGCAGAATATGAGTTAATACTTTTCCTTACTGGCAGAGTCAAAAGATCCGCCGTGAGGATTCACGAGTACATGTTGCAAATGTATATCGAATGGTTGCAGAGAATATATGGCCTGGCATGCTAAGTCACAAGCCTGTATTGCGTATTCACTTCTTAAAGTTCATTGAGGAAACAATGAGACAGATTCTGTCTCCCCCATTGGAAAATTTCCAAGATATGCAGCCTCTGCGCTTTGCTTTGGCATCTGTATTGAGGTCACTTGCTCCAGAGATGGTGAAGTCCAATTCTGATAGATTTGATCCTAGAACACGTAAGCGCTTATTTGACCTTCTTTCATCATGGAGTGATGACACAAATAATGCCTGGGGTCAGGAAACTGCTATTGACTATCGGCGTGAGATTGAACGCTACAAGTCAACACTGAACATGCGTACTAAAGGCTCAGTGGAACGGATCTCTATTGAGAAAGACATTAATGATCAGGTAGAATCAATCCAATGGGTTTCCATGAATGCCATGGCTGCTTTGCTGTATGGGCCATGCTTTGATGATAGTGCACGAAAGATGAGTGGGCGTGTTGTTTCATGGATAAATGGTCTTTTTGTTGACCCACCCCAAAGAATGCCATTTGGTTATTCACCAGCAGATCCTCGAACCCCTTCTAATTCTAAGTTTGGTGTTGGAGGAGCTTTTGAGGTGTCCCGTTCCGGAGGACGGGATCGACAGAAAGTAGGCCAGTCTAGAGTTATACTTGCAAAAACAGCTCTAATGAATCTTCTTCAAAGTAACTTAGACCTTTTCCCAGCTTGTATAGACCAGGTACTTTTGTAGGAAAGATTTCTTCTTTCTTTTAAATTGTGATGTTTTGTGCTGTTGATCACATGAATGGTGATGTTTTTACTAGATAAGAAAGGTGTTTCATTCTTTTAAATTGTGATGTTTTGTGCTGTTGATCTTATGAATGGTGAGGTTTTTACAGTAATTTTTGCTACGGCATGGTTGAGCTGAAGGGGTAATTTGTGTTACTTCTATGCAGTGCTACTCATCAGATCCATCAATTGCAGATGGGTACTTTACTGTCCTGGCAGAGGTGTACATGAGGCAAGAACTTCCAAAATGTGAAATACAGAGATTGCTAAGCCTTATACTTTACAAAGTAGTTGATCCCTCAAGACAAATAAGAGATGATGCATTGCAAATGCTCGAGACCCTGTCTATTAGAGAGTGGGCAGAAGAAGGTGAAGGCGCAGGTCGATATCGGGCAGCAGTTGTTGGCAGTCTTCCAGATTCTTATCAACAGTTCCAATATCAACTCTCTGCAAAGCTAGCAAAGGGGCATCCTGAACTGAGTGAACTCTTGTGTGAGGAAATCATGCTAAGACAACTAGATGCTGTTGATATCATTGCTCAACATCAAGTATTGACATGCATGGCCCCTTGGATTGAAAACTTGAACTTTGTCATGCTTCTAGAATCAGGATGGAGTGAGAGGCTGTTGAAGAGCCTTTACTATGTAACTTCACGTCATGGTGACCAGTTTCCAGATGAAATAGAGAAACTCTGGAGTACAATAGCAAGTAAATCCAAAAACATTATTCCTGTGCTTGATTTTCTGATAACAAAAGGGATTGAGGACTGCGACTCAAATGCTTCTGGTGAAATTAGTGGTGCTTTCGAAACCTACTTTTCAGTAGCTAAGCGAATAAGTTTATACCTGGCACGCATATGTCAACAGCAGACAATTGATCACTTGGTATATGAACTTTCACAAAGAATGCTTGAGGATCACATGGAACAAGTTAAGAGGCCAAATGATGGATTTATTGAGGCTGATCACATTAATCATGTGTTAGAATTTTCACAAGGCCCAATGCCAATTCAGATGTTAGATCAGCAACCACATATGTCTCCTTTATTGGTTCGAAGTTCTTTGGAGGGTCCTCTTCGAAATGCAAGTGGTAGTCTAAGTTGGAGAACAGCAACAGGCCGTAGCATGTCTGGTCCGCTTAATAGTATGTCCGAGTTGCATACAGGAAGATCGGGGCAGCTCTTTACAGGTTCTGGCCCCTTGATGAATATGTCGGGCCCACTAATGGGTGTGAGGAGCTCCACTGGTAGCCTCAAAAGCCGACACTTGTCAAGAGATAGTGGTGACTATTTTGTTGACACTCCAAATTCATTAGAAGAAATTCGGTCTAGCAATCCTGCTGTGACTGCAGGAGAATTGCAATCTGCATTACAGAGTCATCATCACTGCCTTTCCCGTGCTGATATAGCATTAGTTCTTTTAGCAGAAATAGCATATGAAAATGATGAAGATTTTCGTGGTCACCTTCCTTTGCTATTTCATGTCACATTTGTCTCTATGGATAGCTCAGAAGATATTGTACTTGAGCATTGCCAGCATCTTCTTGTAAACCTGCTATACTCGCTTGCAGGGCGGCACCTTGAGCTTTATGGTGTTGGGGATTATGGTGAAGGCGAGTATAATCAACAGGTAGTCAGCTTAATGAAATATGTTCAATCAAAGAAAGGCAGCATGATGTGGGAAAATGAGGATATGACTTTAACTCGCACAGAACTTCCAAGTGCTGCATTATTATCTGCACTTGTACTTAGTGTTGTTGATGCAATATTTTTCCAAGGTGATCTTCGGGAGCGTTGGGGAGGAGAGGCACTAAAGTGGGCTGTGGAATGCACCTCCAGACATCTGGCTTGTCGCTCACATCAAATATACCGTGCTTTACGCCCAAGTGTAACGAGCGATACTTGTGTATCATTGTTGAGATGCTTGCATCGATGCTTTAGCAACCCAACCCCACAAGTTCTGGGTTTCATTATGGAGATATTGTTGACTTTACAAGTAATGGTTGAGATTATGGAGCCAGAGAAGGTTATTCTCTACCCACAGTTGTTCTGGGGTTGCGTGGCTATGATGCATACTGATTTCGTTCATGTATACACACAAGTTTTAGAACTTTTTGCTCGTGTAATTGACAGATTATCATTTCGAGACCGTACAGCTGAAAATGTGCTGTTATCCAATATGCCTAGAGATGAATTTGAAAGCAACCAGCAGGATAAGGATTTAGGTAGGCTGGATTCAAAGGGTTTTGAGAGTCACAGACATGCTGAATTTGGAACAGAAACAGGAAAGGCTCCAGCTTTTGAAGGAGTTCAGCCATTGGTACTGAAAGGCCTTATGTCCACTGTCAGTCATGCTTCAGCTATTGAAGTTTTGTCCCGAATAACGTTGCAGTCATGTGATTGCATATTTGGTGATTCTGAGACAAGGCTGCTCATGCATATTGTTGGGTTGCTTCCCTGGCTCTGTTTACAACTTCAGAAGGAAAAGGACCCCATTCTGGGAATCGAGTCTCCACTACAGCAACAATATCAGAAGGCTTGTTCTGTTGCTATGAACATTTCACACTGGTGCAAGGCAAAAGGTCTAGATGAGCTTGCATCTGTATTTTCTGCATATGCTGAAGGTCAGATAATAACAATTGAGGACCTGTTGAATCGTGTGTCTTCTCTCCTTTGCATGGAATGGTTTCCTCAACACTCTGCTCTTGCGTTTGGGCACTTGCTTAGACTTCTAGAAAAGGGTCCCGTAGAATATCAGCGAGTAATTTTGCTTATGCTCAAAGCCCTTCTTCAGCACACTCCGATGGATGCAGCACAAAGTCCACAAGTATATGCGATTGTGTCCCAGTTGGTGGAGAGTACTCTATGTTGGGAAGCATTAAGTGTGCTAGAATCTCTTTTACAAAGTTATAGCAGCCTTCCAGGCTACCCAATTGATATAGGGAGTTCAGAAAATGGGCATTTTGCCAATGAAGAGAAAACAGCTACTGCTCTTGCCCCTCAGAGTTCCTTCAAAGCTCGCAGTGGTCCACTGCAGTACTCGGCTGGCTCTGGAGGTGTGGTGCCTAATACAGTGGTTGTACAAAGCAATATTGAGCTTTCTTCTAGGGAGGCTGCACTGCAGAATACAAGATTAGCACTTGGACGAGTGCTTGACACATATGGCCTAGGAAGAAAACGAGACTACAAGCGACTTGTCCCCTTTGTTGCTAATATAGGGCATCCAAATGGGACAGGCCAACAACAAACCCAAAGACAAGGATGAAGGATGTGCACATTAAATGGGAATTACCTTGGTGGGAACAAACGAGACTTAAGAAGGATTTTGATAATGGTTATTTCCACTTCTGAACAGCACCAGCTAAAGGCTATTTGCATGACTACAACCTAGAATATGTCTTCACATTCTCCACATTGTATGTTTGCTGACATACTAGAGGGTTTGCAGATGATATTTTTGTCAGAGATATATAACAGTTGAATTGGATATTTTCTGGCTAGTAAGCTCTGAGCAGATAAGGTAATGTCTTATGAGATTGGGTGTATAATTGATGATGGTGTTGGAATGAACTTACTGAAAGGTACAACCTTCATTGAGTTAGCTGTGGGTGGTAATGTCAAAAAGTTTTGGGAAAAGCAGTTGAAACAGTTCATTGTAGCTTTCCCTGTGTAATAAGGACATTATGTGAAAATTTACTGTGAAAAAACTTAACATGATTAAGCATCTTAAGGACACCAGACTATCAGGAGACTCATTTGTAATTGTAAGCATGTAAGTTACGGGCCTTGTTAATTAGTGATTTTCATTGCAGTGCTTTGGTCTGTTTGCAAAGCTAATGGCATTCTTGAGGTGAAGCATTTTTAGTGTGCTCCTGTTCCTCTTTTTAGAGCTCAGTTTCAATCTTTTGCAGATTTCTAAGAATATTTTTTGTAATTCAGAATGGAAGAATTAAATAATGTACAATATTGTGTAAACATGCTACTGTCTCAAGGAGGTAAAGTTAAAGTTATCAGAACCAGAGCTGGAACTGGCTGAGCTTCAGACTGGCATTTGGTGGAAAACTGGGTTGAACAACTGGCCAACTAAGAACAGAAGACCTGGTTGAAGGACTGGAATCTTGTTATTTTTCCTTGATGATGCCAGTGTTATCAGAACTGGACTTGGCGGGTTGAGGGCTGATCCATATTGGCATTGGCCTGAGCCGGCCGGTTCCATGAATAGACCTACCCGTCTGGTTTGGCACCTAGTTTGGTTCCTCTGCAGTGTGAACCGGTTTGTTCTGGCAGTTCAGATAGCCTTGTGTAAAAGAAGGTACACTGCATCATAAACTAAATCTTGTTGATTTTATTTGTTATTAACTGGTATGTTTGATGATTTGAATAAATCTTGTTCCTATCCTTGTAATATGTATGGTGCAAGGTATAGTTCCTTGAGCTTCATAGGTGTTGGATATGCCCTCTTGCCATTTTTGGTTTCAAGGAATTTTCAGTGTATAGATAGTAATCGTTCTTTCTTGGAAAAAAGCTGCTTATATTAACAAAAAATGTGTCAGACAAACAGTATACAAATGAGCACAATACTACCTAAAGGTGAAGAGAAGGGTCTTTATGTCTCACTGCATCTCAACTGCACAATCTCTCACATCTGTTAGTAAAACAGGAAGTTATCGGATCTGCCATCCCTATTTGTAGGATCTGCGGATCTGATCCAGATCCATCATGGAGGTGTATCCCTTGGAGAAGGAAATGGATCTGCCCCCATGAAACGGATCCTGAATTTTTGAGAATGGATCCTGCCTTGCTAATTATTGATTTTCATTTCAGCCCTCCAGTATGTTTGCAAGCTAATAGAGTTCTTGAGGTAAAACATTTTTAATGTGTTCCTTTTCCTCTTATTATGAGCTCAGCTTCAATTTTTTGCAGATTTCTAAGAATAACTTTTGTATTTCACAATGGAAGAATTAAACAATTTACAATATTGAGTAAGCATGCTACTCTCTTGGAAACGTTAAATTGAAACTATCAGAACTAAAACTGGAACTGGCCGAGGTTCAGATAGGGACGGATAGTAACTGGGCAGAAAACTGGTTTGAAAGAGTTGATTGACTAAGAATGGAATATCTTGTTAAGGACCAGAATCTTGTTACTTTTCCTTGCATGTGGGTGGGCTTGGTACCCTAGTCCGGCTCCTCTGCACTGTGAACTGGTTTGTTCTGGTGGTTTGGATAGCCTTGTGTAAAATAAGGTAACCTGCAGCATGAACTACATCTCATTGATTTCATTTGTTATTAACTAGTATGTTTAATGATTTGAATAAGTCGTGTTCCTATCCTTGTGACTTTTATGGTGCAAGGTATAGTTCCTTGAGCTTTGTTGCCAGAAAACTAACACCCGAAATGCAAGGACTCAAAGGGTTCTAGCTAAGGACAACTATGGGAAAAGAATAGCTGTCACCTATATCTTCTTCCCTTCACTTTAAGTGGTAGATGAACCATGAAGGTAGGGTTCCCAAGTAAACTAAGTCAAAGGATCTTCTCACTATGATTGGTGAATAGTTCAAGGGGTTAATTAACACTAAGGAAAATTAAGTGATTTATTTGCAAGATGATTGTACAATTAACTAAATGTAAAGCCATGAACAAAAGATAACTTCAAGTAAAGAATAATCAATCCAAACCACTTAGTAAAAAAAATGTGTGATTTATTGCTCAAAGATCAGATCATGAATGTAAGAACATGAAGTTAAAAATTCTCATTAAAGGTTGTCATATCAAACACCATTATCTAAGAAATTGCTATTAAAAGTGCTGAAGTAAACTTGCATGAACAATAGCGAAAATGAAGTATTAAGAGCATCAAATAAGTCAATTTAACCAAGCTAATGCTTCAATGATTTTGTGGCATAAATTCTGCAAAGAATGACTTCAAAAGATATATTTGAACCATCAATATAAACTCATTTATGTTGTTGATTTTGCCAACAAAATGAGGCCATTCATAACAAAAAATAAACCAGCAAGATAAATTGCTTAACCTAAAAAATATGTTAACAAATGAGAATATTTGGCTGTAAACAATAAAGATTTAATTCTTTAAAGGAATAAAAATAAATGCAAAGAAATTAAACCATGAAACAAGTAACCAGTGTTTTCAAATAAGTGGAATATGCTTAGTTACTTGAATGTGTTGTTATCATAAATGAAAAAGAATACTGATTATTAACAATGCAATTGTGTTGGAATAACTCATTTAAAACCATAAGGTCAATTCCATGGATTATACCAACAGATTTAAAGATTGTTTAGCAAGCCCATGAAGAGTTATGTAGTGAAATGAAGTGATCATAAACATAAAAAATATCACGACTTTAAATATGTGAGGATGAGTATAGTATTGCTGATTATTCAAGTTATTTTAATTCCTTTAATATGTAATAGCAAGAGACCATTTCCATATTCAAGTAAAGATCTATGCAAAGATGTTCAAGATCGGAAAACAAATGGAGATTGATCAAGAGTAACTAAAGAAGTAACTCTTAAACAATCTTAAATTCAGTCCCAAATTAATATGTGTGAAATTTTAATAACTAGAGCTAAAATAAATATGAAAATTACCATTCAGCATAAGTAGAATTAGAAACCCACAAGCAAATATTCATCATATGAGCGTAACCATTAGTTTAAACATGAAATATTGCATTACATATTATGAACTTAAGATGTAAAGTTATTTCCAGATTTATAAAACAAAAATAAAATGGTTAAAATGAAAATAAAATATTGAATTTGATGGCTTAAAGAAGAGGATGAGAAAGATATAATGACTAGTGCCTAAAGTCTAGTGAAAATACATGGGGTTATGATAAAAGAGAGTAGATCTCCTAATGATAAAAAACAAGAGTGGGTGGAAAAACCTTCACACCTTAGTCTTCGTCTTTGATATTCAAGTAACCATTATTTTCTTGTCCAAAATAGAGGATTTCACAAGTTGAAAATCGTCTAATAAACTTGCAAGTGGATGAAGATAAACTTACGATAGATACTATATAATTCACAAAGAGATGCAAGATTTCAAGTGTTGAAATATTACTATATAGTTAGCAAACTAATGTAGTATTATGTGAAGATATTACTTAGTTTCTATGCATTCTTGACAAAATGAAGGAATTCTTAGTTAAGTTTCACAATTAATCCACAATTAGCTCCTAAGATTTACCCAATACACTAGCATATAAGAAAGTATAAACAAAGTAGCAAGGATGCTTTATTTTCCACAAGTTCTAGCCATGAGAGTACAATGAGAGCTTTTTTTTATATAAATGGGAGAGTTGCTAAATCTTCTAATGACATGGTCAAAATTAGCAACCCTAGATATTGACCACTCAATATGATGTAACAACTTTATTGGCAAGTCGAAACTAACAACTTACTCTCCAAGATAAGTGGACAAAAGAAAGGAGTTCCCTAGGAAACGTAGTAAAAGTAATAATGGTTAGTCCAAAACCCAACTAACATAATGTAACAACCTTATCCAAATGTTTGACAAGTCAAAAATAACAACTCGCCCTCAATGGAATAGTCAAGCCATGATTAATGAAGCCTCAAGAGATGGAGCACTCCAACCAAGGATGATGCCAAGTGTCTCAAGGGTCCATGACAAGTAAAAAAAACAACTCACCCTCTAGAAAGTGTACAAATTAGCACCTTGGTATGTGTTGTTTTTATTCACTAGTGAAAATGCATGATCCAAGAGTCAAAAGGTTGTCAAATCTTGTCCAAATCATTAAGGAGGGTTGGCCCTCTCACATGTACCAAGAAGATGAATAAATGTGCCTCATGACGCTACCATGTGTTCATGAAGAAGGGTGGTGCATCACCTAAGAGAAGGGGGCATAAACTATTAAACATCACCAAGTGTTAGACACTATAAAGTATGACTTAGGAAAACAACTTAATTATATGCAAACATTAGCATGAAAGGCTATTATGTGCACTTTTATAATAACTCATTAATTAATTATCTCAATAACCTTAGAACTACCATGGTGCAACCATAATTGATCCAAATTTCATGTTATACCCCTAAGACTAAGTGAATTGCCTGAGTTTCTTAAGCAAAGTGAGGGTAATGAAATGAATGTAATGTAATGAAAGGGGAATTAACTATAATGTTAGGGAAAGGGGTTTGTGAATTAACTATCGTAAGAGGATGTCTATGTCCTAAGTTTGCCCCTTAGCTTTCAAGATCTAGGGGTTGATGGTTTTTTTCCATATGTTTGCCTTGGAAGGGAATAATTTTTCTTGAGTTACCCCTTCTTGCATTTTTTTGCGATGCCTTTTCTATCTTTTCTTTTTTATTTTCATTTTTTTTAAAATTTTTAACCTTTTTTGGGTTAGTCCCTTTGCCTTAGATTTTACTTTGATACGCTAGGACATAGAGAACTTGACTTTTGCAAGCGAGCATTGCTTACAACATCACATTTATCATTTTGCTTGACTTCCCTTAGAGTACTTTGACTCTTTTAACTTTGGCTTAGGGACCATGCATAGGAGTAGTATGCAGAGATTTTAGAGCATGACACGTGGTAAGTTAATTATGAAAGGGGGACATGATGGAAATGAGTGAAGTGGCTAGTGAAATGCCATGATATGAAATATGGTTAGATAAAATGTTGTAAATGATATGAAATGAGGGTCACGCTTACTTAGATCCCTAGGGGCACACCTAATCCGTAAGGTCATACACTTAATCTAATAAGGAAGAAGAACTATAACAACACCATTAAGTTATTGAAACACTATTTGAGGATGCATGAGCCATTATAGAGTAACACCCTTGACCTCCTATGGTCATGTCCACACATAAGAAAATATTTACCATGGGTCAAGTAGGGAGGATATGTCAATAACATTTTCATCAACTAGATGTCCCCAATTGTCTCTGGCATATGGCATGCCAAGATGAGCAAGCTAAAAGTGCCTTTGTCAAGTGTCTATGGGAGAACCATGGTCTCATCTATGGAACTATTGGATGCGATGAAAAATCACTTAGGAAATGATGATCAAGTCACATCTACATGTTAGGGGGTAATGAGCTTCATAGGTGTTGCTAAAGTCCCATGGTTCGGGTTTGAATTTGAGTTCGATAAGGATAAAATTCAATTTGATTTCGACTTTCCTAATGAAATTCCTCATTAAATTCATCTATATACATATTTCAAAATATAAATTATATTTTATAATATGCTCATCTATCATATATAATATCCATATATATATATATATGATAAACATACTATAACCTATATACCTTATAAATGATATCATAATCATGTCAATTAAGTGTAGATTCGGTGGTTGGGAGGAATGTTGTTATCCTCCCCACTTAGGTTCAAAATTCGCTTTGTGACACTTGCGTACCTTTGGTAGTCATGACAGCTCATACCATCCAAGTCAAGTGTATTGATCTAGGAAAAAGAATTCTTCTGATAATGATTTATTGAAGGTACATCATGATAACAGTTTTGCAGTATACTTTATATGATCCTTCTGCCACATCCATAGGAAATAGATTTACTGTTTAAAAAGAAAATATGAAGAGTACTACTCCCATTCCATTTATGGAAAAAAATTGCACTTGCCTGTAAAAAAATCAAACCAACAATACGATAATCTAAGTTTCAATAATATTTTTAGTATTATTTAAAATGATCGTTGACCAACATAATGCGTAGAGTCTTTTTACAAAGTTTTTTAGTATTATTTAAATCGTTCATGCTTGTGATGCTTATGAGTATATAATCTTGGTAGGTTATTCTGACATGTAGCAAGAATTTTTTTGTTTGATCGATTGGTCAATTAGCCCAATATGTTTCATGTGATATATTGTAAAAGATCATTCATTCTAGCACTATAAAAATATGTACTTATAGTGAATCTTAGCAAAATAAATCCATTCTTATGCATTCCATATTGCTTCCATTTTGGGAGAGTTGGCACTCATTTTCCTCAAACTGTCTAATTCGCTTTCCATTTGGTTACTGCAACAGTCTGCGAGGTTTGATTTTTTCAATTTTGTTCAATTTTTTTTCACAAGGTTTTTTCATCGTAAGTTATATAAGTTCAATTGTACTAGAAGTCTTGAATTCACAGTGATATGTATTAGAAATTGATGGAGAATTGAATGCTATAGAATTAATTTGTTAGTTAAATTCAAGCCTTCTCTAAGTCTCATGTTTAGGACAACAACGATGTGTAAGAGGATGAGGATGATCCTAGGAGAAGGCTAGAAATATTGATAGGAAATGAATTCTAGTGATTGCAGCTTCTCCATTAGATGCCAACATAATTTATAATTGAACATTTGTTTTATTATTTATTACTAGCTAACTAACTATATTTCCACCAAAAGAAGACTTCTCCAAGAGGAGGACAAAATAATAGAAGACTCCTCCAAAGAGGAGGGAGAGAAGGCGGAAGAAGAAGAAAAGATCAATTCACCACCTCCGAAGAAGACACATTTTTCTCCCAACTCTTATTCTTCTAAATATTTGTCTCAAGATGAAGCAGAAATAAATCAACCATTCAATCTCAATGACAAACATGGATCTGCTTCATTAAAGAAGAATAGGAAGAAGAAGAAGATGAAGAAGAAGAGGACGAGGAAGAGGATGAAGAGGATGATTAAGGATCTCCTCTTTTGTTCATAGTGATAGTTTATAACTGCCTCATTTGTAAGGATGGTTTTTGTGAGAGGCTTATAAACAATTATATATGTTTATAACCTTGTAATAGAAACTTCATTTCTATGTTTTATTCTAGTTGTATTATGGATAGGAGTGTTGTATGTAATTACACTGTAAGTGTAACTTTTGTAATGGTTGAATTTGCTTTTGTTTTATGACATGGTTTAAGCATAAAGAATCCTCTCTCTTGGTCATAGTTTGGATCAAACTTGGTTGTAATATTGTAGAAAGATATGTATGTTACATGCTCTCTCTCTCTCTCTCTCTCTCTCTCTCTCTCTCTCTATATATATATATATATATATATATTAGAAATAACCTTGTAATAATGTGTGCAATCTCCTATTCTATAAAAAAAAGTGGTACAAAGAACAACCTAAATCTCCTTTAAAGAAGAGAATTGTAGGCAAGGTTAAGTGTGGAAAATGTAGAATTTCAGGAGAGGCCATTTAAATTTCTATAATGGTAGATTACATAATTATTCTATTCCATCAAAGTATGCAAAGTTAAGAATCATCAGTCTAAAAAGAAAATAAAAGACATTAGTTGTTGGAGGATCATTTTGGTTAAATTTCTCTTAAAGTTCTTGATGAACTAAGAACAAAGGTCATAAAAAATCTTATGGTATATACTACAAGTTAAATTAGAGAAAAAAAACCCACCATCTTAAGCCCAGGGTCTCATTCCTTAAATAAAAAAATTCAGGTCAACATTCAACTAATTATACATGATTTGTCCTCACAAACAAGCACACCAGTCTAGCTCATGAAGAAGCGAACATTTATTTGAGGTCCAAGGTACTTAAAAATTACTTTTATCTGATGATTTAAATCCAATTTGGAGTATTTTTGCACAACAATTTTTTTTGTGTAAAATTAAAAAAATTAATTGTAGTAATTTTTTTAATGAGTAAACAAACACTCTCCAAGTTGAATCATTCAATTTGGCCTTGTAATGAAGGCTGGGCATGCATTTTTGTGAATCAAACCAAATTTTCCTTGCTTCACTAAAATGCACACCCATGCTTCATTTCTTGGCCAATTTGAGTGATTCAAATTGTAGCGTGTATATTTACTTATTATACACATTTATACATTTTCATATGTTTAATTTGAGCTTTAAGCCATATACTTTAGATTTCCCACAACATTCCAAATTTTTCCTTGGCTTTCATTATGTGAAAGTTGCCATGACCATGCTTCTAACCATTTGAGTTTGACCATGACCATGACATTGACCATTTGACCTTAACCATAATTCTGACCCTAAACCTAACCATGACCTAATTTTAAATGGTAACTAAGTCTGTTTTCATTTGATAAGTCGTATATATGAAATTAATAATATGGAATTGTAGTTATCTTTTTAATAAGTAAACACATACACTACAATTTGAATCATTCAATTTGGCTTTGTATTGAAGGTTGAACGTGCATTTTAGTGAAGCTAGCCAAAATTGTCTTGCTATACTAAAATGGATGCCCATACTTTATTTCTTGGTTAATTTGAGTGAATCATATAGGAGAGTTTCATTTTTTTCATTCCCCACCTTTTTTGAATTTTAATATTACAAATTTGTGCCTTGAAAGTTTCCATTGGCATGCATTTTGTCAAAGAGTTTTTAAGTGGGAAGAATCGGTATGTAGCCAATTTGGCATAGTTGATTCATGGGTAAATAGGCCCATAAATGTTTAATTATGTCTCAGTCCAAATATCATAGCCGAGGTGTGCTTACTATCAATTGCTATTTTGGTAGACTTGGATTTCACTATAGATGATTCATTTTATAGAAATGAGTACAAGAAGTTGTAGAAAAAGTTGCTATATCCATGTTATAATATTATTTATTCTAGATATCATTAACTATAGGTTAATGTGTGCATTTCATTGAGGTAATCGATCCTGATTTTTACCATGTGAAAAAGACATAAGGTTGGAATTTTCTTGCACAACATAAGTTAGTTTATGAATTAAAAATATAGAATTTTAGTTAGCTTTTTAATAAGTAAACACACTCTACAGTTTGAATCATTCAATTTGGCTTTGTATTGAAGGTTGGTGTGCATTTTAGTGAAGTTAGCCAAAATTGCACGGCTTCCTAAAATGTGTGCCCAAGCTTTATTTCTTGGTCAATTTGAGTGAATCAAATAGGAAAGTGTCTTTTTATCATTCCTCACCTTTTAAAATTTTAGTCATTTAATTTGGCCATGTAATGAAGTCAAGGCATGCATTTTAGTGAAGCTAGCTAAAATGGCCTTGCTTCACAAAAATGCATCCCTGACCTTAATTTCTTGGTCAATTTAAGTGATTCAAAGTGGAGTGTACTTTTTTCATTCCTCAAATTTATAAATTATAATATTTACAATTTCTGCCTTGAAAATTTTCCCTTTAGATTTCCTTAAGCATGCATAATTTTCCATTGGCATGCTTGTATGAGGACGATTAATGGCAGTTGATTTCATAGAGTTACATTTGAACCCTTGAATCTTGCATTTACTATGTTTTTTATAGACACATTTATGATAAATTTCATATATTTTTTAATTAAAGAAATTTAGTCTAACTTACAATGCCAATGGTGCTTGTTTTTGTTGATTTTGCAGAGTAACTCACCAATGGATCATTCAAATGAGCCATCTGAACAAAATATTCATTGAAAAAGAAGTCGACATAAGGATGCATATTTTTCTAATTTTCCAAATATTGAACCACGTGACATTTTCCTTCAATTTACTCATGCTAGAGGTAAAAGCACTACTAAGTACGCTACTCGTGGACAATGTGGAGGATTTAGAGATCAGAACTCCATACCACATAATGAGACCATAAGTTTACCTCAAACATCGAGCAATCATGAAGCCATTGTTCAAATTCATTGTCCTCTATGTAAGCAACTTGTGTCAAACAACAATGTTGTTGGACAATAGGGACAACCTTTGTCTCCAATTGCATTTGAAAGGAATGCTAATGTACAAAATGGAAATCTTTACAACAGAACTAACTCTATTTCACAAAATGTGATTCCATATTTCACTCAAATATCAATTATTAATGTATCTTCCAATACAAATAAATTTGATTAAATTACAGAAGGATGTGTTGCTCAACAACAAAGACAACATGTGTCTCCAATTATAGTTGCAGGGAATGAGAATGTACAAGATATAAGTCTTTACCATAGAATTGATTCTATTTCACATAATGTTGTCCCAAATTTCCCTCAAAGAATAGATTTTATTCATGTTGGCATTACAAATCACTCTTATCAAAGCATAGAAGGAAGTGTTGCTCAATAACAAAGGCCTTTGTGCAATGTACAAGATACAAGTCTTTACCACATAATTACTTGTGTTTCACATAATGTAGTCCCAAATTTCCCTCAAAGAACAAATTTTATTCTTGATGCCATTACAAATCACTCTAATCAAAGTACTCAACAACAAGGGAAACCTTTGTCTTCAATTACAATTGAAGGGAATGCCAATGTACAAAATAAAAAAATGTACCACAGAATGAACTTTGTATTATATAATGAGGCCCTCCTTTTCCCTCAAAGAATAGGTTTTATTTATGCTTCCATTACAAATCACTCTTATTAAAGTATATAAGGATGTGTTGCACAACAACAAGGGAATCATTTGTTTCCAATTACAACTGAAGGGAATGAAAATGCACAAAATAAAAATCTGTACCACATAATGAATTATGTTTTGCGGAATGATGCCCGTGTTTTCCCTCAAAGAAAATATTTTATTCCTGTTACCATTACAAATCATTGTTATCAAAGTATAGAAGGATGTGCTTCTCAACAACAAGAGCAACATTTGTCTCCAATTACAACTGAAGGAAATGGCAATGTACACAATAAAAATCTATACCACAAAATGAACTTTGTTTTGCATAATGAGGCCTCAGTTTTCCCTCATAGACCAGTGATTAATGTTTCTACTATTACAAATCGCTTTGATCAAAGTGTTGAAGGTTGTGTTGCACAAAAACCTATGGAGCCTTTGATTGTAGTTATTGTTGAATGGAATGGAAGTGTAGAACCCAATGGGAAGCAATTAGAACATGTGTCTCTTGAGAACTTGGATGCAATTGGAAGACATGAAACCACTGAAATAACTGTATTTCATGAAAAAATGGATAGAAATGAAACTATAGAAATTTTTTTTTTGTAGAAGCTTCAGCAAAAATGCTTGAAGGGTGTTCATCAAATCAAACTACACATGCCAGCAGAAGGTCACTAGGAAACTGCTTAACAACATCCTTATTGCATCTTAAGAAGCGGTCGAGATGGTATAAACATAGACTAAATGAGGGGAAGATAACATTTAAGGAAATTGAAACATCGTTTTCTAGAAAATCACTTTCAAGATGTAGATAAAAATGACATTATTGCTGGAATTGGGCACTTCATGTGCTAAAACTATAGTGAAGAGTCTAAAATTGAGGATGTTCTTGAACACCTAGATAGAATGCTTGATAAACTTCGATCTATTGTTGTGAAAGAGATATGTAACTATTTTATGCTTAGGAACATGGCTTCAGTATTTATTGAATCAAGCATGACTCGTAAGTATTTACAATGTCTAAAGCGGATTCGCTCTCATGGTGTACTAAAGGGGATTAATCCAAAATCAGTTTCTAGGGAAATGGAAAAGTGGAACAAAGTCGCCGAGGATATTGATATGTGTTGGGAGAGAACTGATGGTTTCACATAGGGAGTTAGATTCAAGCAAGTCATATGCTTCCTTTATGGTTAAATCATATGAAAAGAGGTTTGGACGTATAGTCATTGAAGTTTCTTTCAAACTTGGTATTGAGTCTCGTGGATATTATGATCGAGGTGGGAAGGCATGTGAGGTATTATTTGAGTTATTAGAAGACAATGGGTTGATGTCTTGTGTAAGCCTTGGAAAATGGGATGGTAAAGAAGAATATAAACAATTTTTAGCACATGTTGTTGATCCTGAAAATGAGAACTTATTGAAACAATTAAATAAAATTTCACAAGATGGGATCTAGATGGCAGATGGAACGATAGTGAAAATGAATTTGTTTGAGTATCATGATCTAGTGGCCATATGCAATTTTAGTATGCAATAATAGTGTTTTTCCAATGGGAAATACTTTTTCTCCTTGGTGCACATGCCATAAAAAATATATACACATGTTTATAGATGAAATCAAAATTGAAGAAGGAGATACCATCCGTAGTGTTTCCTAATTTTATGAAATGCCACCAAAGTTTCTGTGGGTAATCTATGTACATTTATTACAAGTTTTAAATTTATGTTTATATCTTGCCATTGCTTTCTTAATCTTACTATGTTCTAAAACATTAGGATTTTAATATTTCTTTGGAGCCAAGCAAAGGATGGGAATAAAAAATAGATGATCATATTATAGACATTCAACCAACATTATATGGTAGACAGATGAATGTTATGAAGAACTATCCCATGGATAGAACAAATGATTGAAATGTATACACTTTCATAATTAATTCCTAACTATAAATTAAGCTTCTTAGTATTTAACTAACTCATACCTAGTGAAACATGAGCTACCAATTACAATTGACTCCTTGTTCAATGTCCAAGATTGTATATTGCTCTTGCCATGCTAGGATTAGAACTATTCTGAAGATGTTTTGTGAAATTCAAGAATTGCACAAAATTATGAAAAGGTTCATCCAAATAGAGGCATTGATAAAACAAAATTTGTTCAAATTTTGGAGGAGATGGATAAAATTCGGGTTGCATGTAACCCTATAGAACCATACCATGATAGAAAACAAGAGTACATTGACCTTAACTATGGGAAATTAGATGGATCAACATTAGGCAAGATCCCCATTCAACGTGAGGGAATTTTAAAGGTTTAATGATTATGTTAACATATCAAATACTTTTTATGTCGGACTTGACTAATAATAAATGATGATGTTAATGTTTTGACTACTAATGAATGACTCTCAATGTTATTCAATTTGAACATAAAATTAGTATTTAATCATATGCATTGAAATTTCTTGTTTATAGATTATTGAAGACCTACCAGAAGAGAAGTATAAAAAGTTGACGAGGATTGGGAAGTGTTATAAAGAATTCCACCAGTTGCAACTTCAAGGGTGTAGAGGGGATGATGCATATGAGAAAGAAGATGTCAAATTTTGTTAGTTCCATCATATTATCTATTTCAGAATGATGGTATCATTTTATTCATGATAAACATTTTGAGCCATTTTCATTGCAAGATTGACATCCTCTCTAGTGAGTGGATTTGGTTTTTTTCTTTCTTTTTAGGAGATGCAATGGTTCCTTATATGCATGTCCAAGGGGCCCATGCTCTTGAAATGACTTGGAATATTCATCCATATACTTTGGGACGATCAAGGAATGAAGTAATAGAGCGTAAACACAGAGAATTGCAAATTTTGAATAGAAGCCAAGGAGGAGGGAGAGGAGTTGATACAGAGAATAAAAGCACATTTGAACATGACATAATTTGTCTTGTAAATGAGATGAGAGAACAAATTTTCAGATTGTTATTAGATCATAAGGTATTTTTGTAATATACCTAGTTGTATATTACAATTATTATACTTATCAATTATTATTAGTTATTAGTTCAATGGTCAATGATCAATGGTCATCTCGAAGATATGCCACCTTTACGTGTTCATGTGTATATATTCATTGTAAACCATCATCAAATTATTTATATGTGTGTGTGTGTGTGTGTGCAATAAATATCATTGAAAGCGGTATCAAAGCGTCCGTTCCATCCTTCTCTCTGTTTTCCATGCATTTTGCTCCTCCCTAATCTCTCTTCATCCCACTCTATCCCTCAAACTACTCCACATTCATTCCTTTCTTTTACATACCAAACATTCCTTCCACTGCTTCCACACCCCAATTTGTCCTCACACGCCCTCCTCTCCCTCCTTGTCCATCCCAATGCTTTCATCACTTAAAACCACACAGATCTCTAGCCATATCACGCTTCCAACCGTCGTTGCCATCTCCCATACATGAGCACTTCCTTACACCAACATAGATCCATTTTAACTCTGGCTTTATCAAGGGTCGATAGGGATCAAATCTCTTGAGGAAGTTTAGGACTAAAAAGGGGTTTGCACCTCAAGAGATTTGATCCCTAGTCTCATTGAGATGGATCTATGCTAATTTATTAATATGCAATTATTACAAAACTAATATCTAACTCATTGTTATATTATCAACTTAAAAATACATTAATCTAATTCTAATATATCTTAGGTTATAATCATTCAAGCAACAATTATTCCAATTTGGATATCTTACAAATAGGCAAAGTTGCATTAATTAATTAATTAATTATGAAGTAAAATAGACATTCACCCAAAACTAATATCTAACCACCAACTATTCCAATTTGGAATCATGTGGTAAATGTTGTAAATGCTAACACATAAACACTACAAATAAGCAAGAATTTCATTAATTAATTAATTATGAAGTAAAATAGTTATTCACCCAAATTCAATGGTGGCAGTGCCCACTATTACATGTTCTAAAGTATAACACATAAATCCTACAAATAGACAAAAATTGCATTCATTCATTGGTTATGAAGTAAAATAGTTATTTACCCAATAAAGGCTAACACATAAACACTATAAATAAGCAAAAAAATTAATTAATTAATTAATTATGAAGTAAAATAGTTATTCACCCAAATTCAGTGGTGGAAGTGCAACTATTACATGTTCTAAAGTATAACACATCAATCTTACAAATAGACAAAAATTGCATTCATTCATTGGTTATGAAGTAAAATAGTTATTTACCCAAATTTAATCCTTCAAGTGCCAACTATTTCATGTTGTAAATTATAACATATAAATCCTACAAACACACAAAAGTTGCATTAATTAATTAATTGTGAAGTAAAATGCTTTTAATTGATCCAATTATTGGTTAATTTGCAATTATCACAAAACTAGCCAACTATTCATGTTGAAAATTATAACATTAATTGTGAAGTAAAATGCTTTTAATTTACCCAATTATTGGTTAATTTGCAATTATCAAAAAACTAATATCTTACTTATTGTTCTATTATTTACTTAACAATACATAATCCAATATATCCATCTAAGTGCCAACTATTCCAATTTGGGATACTAAGAGTAACACATAAACCCTACAAATATGCAAAAATTGAGTTCATTCATTGATTATGAAGTAAAATATTTGTTCTTGTAACTATTTATGAAAAACGTTATTTAAAATGTGAGGATGCATGAATGGAAATTAAAATTGAAATTCAATGTATATTTATATAAATGTATTTTACAATCTAGCCAATTTAAATTTCGAGCTGACATGTGACAGACGTGACACATCTCATCCACTTTGGGCTGTAGAAAGGGCTTGTCGCCCCAACCAGACCCCTGCCTCTAGATTCACACCCTGCGAGCGCTGCACCCATGTTGAATATTGTAACTTCTAAGAATATTATATTTATATACTATTTATTCCGGAGATGTTCCATCCCTCCGAGGTGATTTTATTATGTATCCGGAGATGTTTATTCCTCCGAGAAGTTGTGGTAACTAGGGTTATTAGACCCACCATGTGGGGGTCGGCCCAGTCAGTTATAATAGGGTATTTAACCTAATGGTTAAATACGAGCCTACATGTACTTGTGTAAAATATATGCCAGAGTAGTGTATAAATAGAGGAGGTGTGTTCCTCATTTGATACACTCACTCACTTATGAAAAGAGGCGCACTTGTCTGGGAGATTTTCTAAGGAGGATTAGAAGGAGGGAGCACATATTGTATTTTGGTTTATCATCTTATTGAGGAAAGCTTTGCTGGGTTTTCTACCCCATGAGGGTTTCCCAGGATAAATCTGTGTCTTTTGTGTTTATGCTATGCTTGTTGTTCCTTCAGTGATCCTGTATATGCTATTATTGTGAAATGGAATGTAATGCTGCTATTTTCTGTCTTATCATATTGAATTTTAACACGGTATTAGAGCTAACCTGAAGGAAGGCAATGTATGGCACTTACGACACTTGCTTCTCTTGCGACAATTTGAAGGTTAGGGTTTTATATAGCAAAAACCAGTGATCGTGGAAATTTTGCTATAAATCCATTTATGCGAAGTTTCAGGATCTGAAAAGTTTACAGGTCGTAGATAACATCCCCAGGTACCTTGTGTCCAAAGGAAACCCTCAGATTCGTTGTACTTTGTGAGTTATGATCAGTACAAGTTAGGGTTTCTTCCTCTTCCAGATCTCAGTCAAAATCAGGTGACCTAAGAAAAAAGGTCATAACTTGGGCTAGAAAGCTCCAAATGAAATTTCGTAAAAAGTGACAGGTAGTACACATATTGTACTATCTCAAAAAACTTTTGCAGAGGCAGAAACTGAACCAATGACACGTGGAACTCCATACAAGTTCACTCTCCTGTTTTATTCCATAAACAGGTCACGTTGCGACACTTGGCATAACTCTCTCTTAGAGAGTCCAATTGAGGCCAAACCTATCAGGATGGAAAGATAACAGGGCGAGCTATCTCAGGAAAAGGTTTCAAAGGCCGAAATTCAAATAGTGACACGTGGCACATCGTATAAGTTCGCTCTCTTGTTTTATCGCATAAACAGGTCACGTTGCGACACTTGGCATAACTCTCTCTCAGAGAGTCCAATTGAGGTCAGACCTATCAGGATGGAAAGATAACAGGCCAGGCTATCTCAGGAAACTTTTTCAGACCCTGTGGATCGAAAAATTTAGAGTTACAATAGAAACAATCAGGTACATATTTCTGTCAAAGCATAATTATTTTTTTGAGCACATTCATTCATGGCTTCCGGAATTTAGGGTTTCGGAGAAAGTTGGAATTTTTGGAATCGGAGTCCACGGCTGAATGCTACTCAGGAAAATCGAAATTTAGAGACCAAGATCGAATTTTTTGGTTGAGTAGAAGACCGGGATTGATCAAACCCTAGTTCGGGATTTTGATCAGAAAGATGGAAAATTAGGGCTTCAACAAAAGTTGGAATTTTTGAAGTCTGTAACAACGGCTGGAAGCTCCTCAGAAAAATAAGAGTTTAGAGCCTTGGATCGAACCTTTTGATTGGACAGAAGGGTGGGCTTCATCAAGCCCTAGTTCGGGTTCCTGTCCAGAAGATCCAAAAATTTTGAAGGCAATTTTGAGGGGTCAAATTTTAGAAATTTCAAAATTTAAGTATGCTAGTTTGATCAGCTCAGCAAGACACATCCTTCCATCCATTCAGAAGTATGAAAGTCAAAGATTGAATTTTTAGGGTTTCTCTAGCAAACCCTAATCAAGCTCCAGATCAAGTTTCAGGGGGAGTTGAGGCTAAGGCCTTACATAAGAAGACTACAAGAAGTCTTGACAGGTATGACTTAAGGAGGTTCAGGTATGTCTTGAAATCTGATTCTTGATTAAGTTCATAATGTGTTTGTCTTCATGTTATTTAGTACAATCTTGATTAATGTTAGAATTGTCTTATCACCCTATCAACAATATGAATATGATCGAAGACATTCATTGATTAGGGCTATATGATTGTACTTATGCATTATGGTGTTGTGTGAGGTTGATGTTGTCTGCTAACAAGATACAGGTACATCACAAAAGACAAATCAAGTTCCATGACCATGACAACATGAAGACAAAGACTCATCCACTTACGAGTGGTACAGAATGAATAGAAGTTCAGAAGACATACAGAAGATCAAGCGGGAGGCAACCACACAAACATAAAAGATAAGTATTTGAGTTGTTATTAGAATAGTAAATGATATTGCTTGTATGCATATTTGTATTCCTAGAATATATCATGCTACTAATATGCATATGATTGGTAAGTTGGACAAACATTCCATTGTTGCTTGTCTAGAATGAAACCTCTTTGCTGACATGTTGAGAGCTGTGCACACTCTCGATAGTATGTTCTGGTAGAGATGGAAGGCATCTAGATAGCCACTGTATGCATACAGGATATGGGAAAGTGTTGTGCCAAAGTATTGGTCAAAATAGTTGCATAACTATGTAAATGATATCTGTATGCATAATAGGTTATCATGTCAATATGATTTGATGATTATGAAGTATTACTAATCATGTACTTAATTTTGATTTGTAGGAAAGATCATGATGAATGATGAACACTGAACAAGCGATGGATGTTCAACAAATTTTTTACAAATCAAACACACTATAGAAGGCTTGTGGCTAGAAGATTCTCTTAGAAAGAGGAAGAGAATCATGATGAGATGTTTTGCTCCAAGTGGCTAGATAAGACCATTATCTTAATGGTGTAATTAAAGAAGAAGTGTGAATCAGGTTCTGTATGGGTACCCAGGATTGGTAGTCAATTGATGAGCTTAATGATCATCATGGGTAATGTGGATCTCAACCTTTGCTACAAGGTTGAATATGGCTTCTATACACATATGACATGGATGCAAGAAGGAACTCACCGCAGAGTTCGAATGATTTTGAGGCTCATATTAGTAGACCCATCTGATGAGAGATGGCACAGATAGATATGCAGAAGATCACTCAATGCAGAGTGTGAATAATGGACAATTGACAGCTTCATGACAAAGCTTGGGCTTTACCAGAAGTAAAGTTGATCCTAACCTTTACCTTAAGGTTGTTGATGATGAACCTATCATACCATTATTGTATGACGATGATCTCTTTTTGACAAGGAATGAGAAACAGATCATGAAAATGGTTGCAGAAATGAAAATGAAAGATCTCGGATTAATGCACTACTTCTTAGGTCTAGAAGTATGGCAAGATCCAAAAGGAATCTTTTAAATCAAGGTAAGTATGATGTGAAGTTTCTAAAAAGATTTGATATGTTGGAGTATAAAGCCATGGCCACTCCCATGGACTCCAACTTGAAGTTATTAGTTAATGACTCATCGGATTTAGTGGACCTAACCCTATATAGACAAATCATTGGGTCATTGATGTATTTAACAAATACTAGGCCAGATATATGCTTTGCTGCAAATACCCTAAGTCAGTATCTAGTAGAACCTAGAAAGGTTCACTTAATAGCTACAAAGCATGTAGTGAGGTACCTAAAAGGTACATTAGATTTTGGTCTATATTATCTTGGAGGTCATGAACTCCGTTTACATGGTTACTCAGATTCTGATTGGGCAGGAAGTGCCTCAGACAGAAAGAGTACATCAGGTGGATGTTATAGTCTTGAATCTGCCATGATCTCATGGTTCAGCAAGAAACAATCTAATGTGGCTCTCAGTACTGCTGAAGCAGAATATATATAGTTGTCTGCTCTGCCAGCTGTGAAGCAGTGTGGTTTCAGAAGCTATTATATGGAGTGTTTGACTTAGAAATGGATTCCACTATGATTATGTGTGACATTCAAAACCGCATCAAGATAGAAAATCTTGTCTTCCACGATAAGTCAAAAACACATAGAGATCCGATACTTCTATATACGAGATATGGTGTAGAGAGGAGCTATCAAGCTCGAGTATATAAGCACTGAGGATCAGATTGCTGATATCTTGACTAAACCTCTGTCTCGAGTAAAGTTTGAATACTTCCGAGACAAGCTTGGTATAGTCCAGAAGGACCCTCCTTGAAAGGGGGAGTAGCATAGTATCTGATAACAAGTCTGTCTCATCAATGATGAGGTTACCTATTTACTGCACCTAGTTACTTAGAATTATTTAGATTTAGGAATCTTATATTTTTTCTTTTGATGATAGATGTATACATGCTTTTGATGATAGATGTATACATGCTTTTGATGTTAGATATACATGCTTTTGATGATAGATGTATACATGCTTTTGATGATAGATGTTATGCATGTTTTGATGATGAGGATACATGTTTTGTTATACATGTTTTGATGATGAGGATACATGTTTTGTTATACATGTTTTGAAGATGAGGATACATGATTGACACATGTTTTGATGAAGTTCTTGGTGAACATGTGAGGGGATTGGATCATCCCTGGACTTCAGTCCGAAAGAAGAGCCGTAGACGTATGTCTTCGAGAATGAAGTTCTTGGTGAACATGTGAGGGGATTGGATCATCCCTGGACTTCAGTCCGAAAGAAGAGCCGTAGATGTATGTCTTCGTGAATGAAGTTCTTGGTGAACATGTGAGGGGATTGGATCATCCTTGGACTTCAGTCCTAAAAAAGAGCCGTAGACGTATGTCTTCGAGAATGAAGTTCTTGGTGAACATGTGAGGGGATTGGATCATCCCTGGACTTTAGTCCGAAAGAAGAGCCGTAGACGTATGTCTTCGTGAATGAAGTTCTTGGTGAACATGTGAGGGGATTGGATCATCCCTGGCCTTCAGTCCGAAAGAAGAGCCATAGACGTATGTCTTCGTGAATGAAGTTCTTGGTGAACATGTGAGGGGATTGGATCATCCTTGGACTTCAGTGCGAAAGAAGAGCCGTAGATGTATGTCTTTGAGAATGAAGTTCTTGGTGAACATGTGAGGGGATTGGATCATCCCTGGACTTCAGTCCGAAGAAGAGCCGTAGATGTATGTCTTCGAGAATGAAGTTCTTGGTGAACATGTGAGGGGATTGGATCATCCCTGGACTTCAGTCCGAAAGAAGAGCCGTATACGTATGTCTTCGAGAATGAAGTCCTTGGTGGACGGTGGAGGATTAAGTCATCCTTGGACGTGGTCCTAAATGTACGGTGGAGGATTAAGTCATCCTTGGACGTGGTCCTAAATGTACGGTGGAGGATTAAGTCATCCTTGGACGTGGTCCTAAATGTACGGTGGAGGATTAAGTCATCCTTGGACGTGGTCCTAAATGTACGGTGGAGGATTAAGTCATCCTTGGACGTGGTCCTAAATGTACGGTGGAGGATTAAGTCATCCTTGGACGTGGTCCTAAATGTACGGTGGAGGATTAAGTCATCCTTGGACGTGGTCCTAAATGTACGGTGGAGGATTAAGTCATCCTTGGACGTGGTCCTAAATGTACGGTGGAGGATTAAGTCATCCTTGGACGTGGTCCTAAATGTACGGTGGAGGATTAAGTCATCCTTGGACGTGGTCCTAAATGTACGGTGGAGGATTAAGTCATCCTTGGACGTGGTCCTAAATGTACGGTGGAGGATTAAGTCATCCTTGGACGTAGTCCTAAATGTATGGTTGAGGATTAAGTCATCCTTGGATGTGGTCCTAAATGTACGGTAAGGATTGGATCATCCTTGGACTTTGGTCTTGTGAATTGAGCCGTAGACATGAGGTCTCCAAAAATTGATAGGACTGGATCGTCCCTGGACTTCAGTTCAAAAGGTACATGACAGGACTGGATCATCCCTGGACTTTGGTTCAAAAGGTACATGTTAGGACTGGATCGTCCCTGGACTTCGGTTCAAAAGGTACATGATAGGACTGGATCATCCCTGGACTTCGGTTCAAAAGGTACATGATAGGACTGGATCGTCCTTGGACTTCAGTTCAAAAGGTACATGACTGGATTGCATCATCCTTGGACATAGGTCCTAAAGAGAACTTGATTGATCGTGTGATGACGATGCTGCTGATCGTGTGATAACAATGCTACTGATCGTATGATGACGATGCTGATGATCATGTGATGATGATGTTGCTGATTGTATGATGACGATGTTGATTATGATGCTGATGATCGTGTGATGACGATGCTGATGATCGTATGATGACGATGCTGTTGATCGTGTGATGACGATGCTGATGATTGAGTACTATCAACTCTGATGATGTTGATGTTCCAGTAACTAGTCAAGTTACTGATGATGATGAATTGAAGAAAACTTCCGATGATATATAGATGATGTAATGAATGACTCCTTGCTCCTGCAGATGTTGTTATAATATCCTTCTCGTTAAGGGGGAGTGTTGAATATTGTAACTTCTAAGAATATTATATTTATACATTATTTATTCCGAAGATGTTCCATCCCTCCGAGGTGATTTTATTATGTATCCGGAGATGTTTATTCCTCCGAGAAGTTGTGGTAACTAGGGTTATTAGACCCACCATGTGGGGGTCGGCCCAGTTAGTTATAATAGGGTATTTAACCTAATGGTTAAATACGAGCCTACATGTACTTGTGTAAAATATATGTCAGAGTAGTGTATAAATAGAGGAGGTGTGTTCCTCATTTGATACACTCACTCACTTATGAAAAGAGGCGCACTTGTCTGGGAGATTTGCTAAGGAGGATTAGAAGGAGGGAGCACATCTTGTATTTTGGTTTATCATCTTATTGAGGAAAGCTTTGCTGGGTTTTCTACCCCATGAGGGTTTCCCAGGATAAATCTGTGTCTCTTGTGTTTATGCTATGCTTGTTGTTTCTTCAGTGATCCTGTATATGCTATTATTGTGAAATGGAATGTAATGCTGCTATTTTCTGTCTTAGCATATTGAATTTTAACAACCCACACCATTCTGCCTCCTGCACCTATGCCCACGCTCCACTAAATATTATATGCCCTCTACACAAGTATGTCCTTCCACTCCTCCACGTCAATTCATCCACTCTTGTCCCTCTCACACCCAAAATGCCACATCACCCACCTGGGCCATGCACGCTTACTGCCTCAACTTCGTTCCACCACCACCTGCATGTTTCCCCCACTTCACCTTCAATCCTCCCCATGTACAGTAGTTGAGCCATATGTCATTCCAGTGCACTCTCCAATTCTTGTATGCTCCTGCACTAGCTCTTTTCCCATACCTACACAAATATTCAACTTGCTCCACAATGCTCCACCTTATCGCTCTACTCGGCCCCCTATCGCTCTACCTTTTGCTGGCACCCCAACAATCCCCCTAAAAATTCTCACAAATTTTAGAGGCCCCCAATCTAAAATATGTAAATATTCTTCTTTCATTAGGTTTCAATTTGTTTTGTGTGATGTCACTCTTTGGCTTGATGGCTTTTGCATGTTTAGTTTTCTTTTCTTTATCAATCCTTGCGATCATGCGATATGGTTTTGGTGATTAGTCGGTCGATCTTTGTCGTTGGCATCTTTTGGCTTTCTAGCTATTCAATAAACCTTGCTTGCTCTTATTTGGACTTAGTTGGATCACTTCTATGCATCGGTTCTTCCGAATTGAATTAGTTTGATCTTTGGACAATCTTGCTCATTTTCGATCTTTAATGCAAGCATGAATTTTTGCCTATTTTGGCAAATCAAAATTTTCTAAAAGGGTGTTCAAGTTTAAAGTTTCCTTCCACATCTCGAAAGTGTTCAAATTAATGAATGGAAAAAATTTCTGGCTTCTAATTTTTGGATGATTTGTCTCATTTTTCAAGCCTTGAACTTTTTATAAAAAAATTGTCTCTTTTGAATTTTGTAATTTTGAACAAAATTAATCACCTTAATCAAGGTATTATTTTTACAAGGTAAATTCATTTGGATCGACATTCTATTATTCAATGTCAAAGAGACATTTCTTGTAAACAATTTTTCTTGCAAAACAAAAACACAAAATTTGTAAATATGTAAATAACATAAATAACATAAATAACAATAAAAATAAATAAATATAGATTTATTTATTTTTATATATTATAACAATGATTTTGCTTTATATACATAATTTCAACTATATAATATATTCTGTGTTAATATATAATGAATTATATAATTATATAATATAAAGTGTATAATTAAAACTGTAATTATATAGTATGCATTATATAATTTTCATTTTTTAGGATATAATTAGGAAAAATGTGATTTAGTTTAAGTATTAGTAGTATATTAAAATATGTATGTACATATATTAAGTTTGAAACAAACAAAACTTGTAATTAATGATTATTTTGTATAAATACTGTGAAATATATATATTTTTTTTCATAAGAAAAAAAGCATAATTCCATTCATCCAAAGAGATCAGAATTACATTCAGTATTCACTGTAAAAGTGAATTGACCATATCCAAAATTATGGTTCATGTGATGAGACTATTACGTCTTCTTTCAAAAAGCAAAAAATTGTCGCTTCCCTGTTTTCCAAAAATAAATATACGGATCTGTCCCAACGGACTGTCTTGCTATTACAATTAAAAAGTTTATAAATAATAACCATTCATGCTGATGATTTAAAGGAAATCTTAAAACAGAGTTAACATTGTTTTTCAACCTATTTATCATGAACAGAAACTGTTTTATGCAATGTAAGGTCTGAGAAAGTTCTCAGTTCTCTGTCCATCCTGCTCTTCGACTACTTTCCAAGTGCCAATATCCATGTTCTGCCCTTCTTTGGATGCCTGGTCCGCTTTTTGGTTATTTTCCCTGTAAACATGCCGGCATATGAATATATCAAAAGTTTGTTTGAGCCTCAGAATAGTGTGAAGAACATTAGCAAGTCTAATAACTCTGCATGCTTGAGTTTGGTTGGTCCAATTTATAATATTCATGGAATCTCCAAAAACCGCCAGCCTAGTAATGCCCCGCTCAGCTGCAAAGATGAGTAATAATTTTAAACTCATAACTTCTGCAAAGTTGTTTGTTCCCATACCAAGTCCCATAGTGATAGTAAAAAAGTGAGATTCGGTTAAATATAGAACAGCTCCCCCACCGCATATCTCATTGCTAGCAGCTCCGTCAAAAAATCCCCACGAGTATGTTCTGTCAATCTCCACTTCCAGAATACGTCTCTGCTGTGCAACCCTTACATGTTCGGGGTATGCCATGTACAGACCCACCGCCATAGTACCAATAATCTCTGGTATGCATGGCTTATCCAGAAAAATTAACCCATTCCTTGCCAACCATATCCCCCAAATGATCAGCAGTGGTAGGATCTTCTGTTGCTTAGTGTGCGCCCATCTCCACCAGCGCTCCCAAGCTTCGCTAACAGAGGTTCCATCCCATCGACAGTCGAAACCCACCAATTTTGAACATTCATTCCAAATAGCAGTCGTGAATGGGCATTTGATGAAGAGGTGTGTTATGGTTTCCAAGTCCATCTTACACAAAGCACACCAACCCGGGCCCTGGAAGCTTCTTCTCTGCAAAATATCCCAGGTCGGTACCCGATTTTCCAAAGCACACCACATAAAGAGTCTGTTTTTCGATGGGCATTTAAGTTTCCATAATGATCTCCACCACCAGACCTCATCCCGAATAGCTGCTCCAGCACTAAGAACATTATAGCCCATCTTTGGTGTATAATTCCCCGCCGAATCAAGTTCCCAAGTCATTACATCCTCCAACTCCGTGAGTTGTATGCCTGCCCGATTCAACCCATGGATGTAATTACCCAGAAAAACAGCCTCCGGATCCCCCAAGCCCAACATATCCGCAGTTTTCCAATATTGAATCCACGGTGCCTCCGATCGCTGTTCAGCCAGTTGATTAAGAGTGTATATACCCCGATTTTCCAGCGTATGAATAACATGATCGGGAAAAATATGTGATTGTTCACTACCAATCCAAGGATCTCTGCCAACTCTCACCTTTTCTCCATTACCAACATCCCAAGCCAAATAATTCTCCACCAGAGAGAAAGATTTAACCACAGCCTTCCATATCACGGATCCCCCAGCATGTGATTTCCGAGGGCTCCTTATCCATTCCTCCAGACTCGTGTCTGTAAGATACTTCCTTTTAATAACCCTGGTCCAAAGACTATTAGTCTTGATAAGTCGCCAGCCTCCCTTAGCTGCCAGCGCCTGAGCAAACAGAAAAATATTCTTTAATCCCCATCCCCCAAGACCTTTAGGAATAGCAATCCTCTTCCAGTTGACCCAGGGTGTAACCTAACCTTCCTTCTTACCACTCCATAGGAATCGAAAGCATAACCGCCTGATCTGTTCGAGGATTCCTTTGGGTATCCAGGACAAGGACATCCAATATACAGGGATGGCTTCTAAAACGGCCTTAACCAGAACCAGCCTGCCAGCACGCGACATCCACTTGTGACTCCAAACATTCAATCTTTTCTCCACCTTGCCAATTAACCATCTCCAATCCTTCTTTAGATAAATATTTTCTTTAAGAGAGAATCCCAAATATTTTAAACCCTCATCAAGAGTAGATAATTTATAAGGAAAGTTTTCAACAAGTGCCCGTTCCTCCTCCTGTCGAAGAAAATGGGTAGTAAGGGTGGACTTCTCAGCATTAATATCCATCCCCGTCGCTATAGAGAACAGTTCCAGGATCTCCTTCAAAGTCCGAGTATCCCTACGATCTCCTGAACAGAAGATGATGATGTCGTCCACAAATAAAAGATGAGTAACAAATAAACGATCCCCAATGTTAATGCCTTTAAACCGCCCCTGTAATTTAGCATCAATAATTGCCCTGCTCAAGCCTTCAGCCACCAGCAGAAAGAGTAGTGGGGAAAGCGGACAGCCTTGCCTAAGGCCTCTTTCCGCATGAAAAAAAGGGGGTGGCAGCTCCATTCAGTAACACAGAAAATGATACAGTAGTTATGCATGACATGATCCATCTAATAAAATTAATACCATAACCCAAGTGAGTTAGGAGAAGCCGGAGATATATCCAACTCACCTTGTCGTATGCTTTGGACAGATCGATTTTAAGAATAGCTCCTTTGATGTGCCGAGTCTTCATACTATGTAGTCCTTCCTGTGCCACCCCTATAGCCTCATGAATCTGACGTCCCTCAAGAAAGCCAAACTGTTCAGCTGTGATATGTTCTGAGAGGGATACCTTGAGTCTCCGAGCAATGACCTTCGACACAATCTTGTAAATACAATTGCACAAAGAAATAGGTCTGAACTCTGAGAGAGTAACCGGATTATCGGTCTTAGGTATGAGGGCTATAAAGGTAGAATTGAAACAGGCAGGAAGCCTCCCATTCAACCGAGTATCCTCAACCACCTGAAGGAGATCCAGTCCCATAATCTCATACAGTTCTAAAAAAAATTCCACAGTCCAGCCATCCGGCCCGGGGCTCTTGTCTTTCTGAATGCTACCAAGAACCTCCTTCAGCTCCTCCTCAGTAACAGTCCTCATCAGTCTCCTATTGTCCTCCTCCTCAGCAAAACGTGGGAATAATTGTGCAATCCTAATAACTTCTGCAATGGAGGCCTGTACTGGAGCCTTAAATAGTTGCTGGAAATGACCCACCCCACATCTAGCTTTGCCTTCAAAGTCGAAATGTTCAGTACCAGCTTCATCTTTCAGGCTCCAAATAGTATTGACCACCTTCCTCCCCTTGGCATATGCATGAAAGAACTTAGTATTCTCATCCCCACTTTCCAGCCAGACCGCCCTGCTCTTGAGTCTCCAGGTTTCCTCCTTTTCCATCAAAAGTTTATTTCTGAGACCTTCCATCCTGGCCATTTCAGTCTTGGATTCCAAAGTCAGGAGACCCCCTCCATCCCCCTCATATATCTGTAGTAGTTCATCCTCAATTTGTTTCAGAGCAGCATCATCCCTAATTTTCTTATCAAAAGCCCACTTTTTAACAGCTCCTTTTAACCGTTGAATGTTCTCAGCGAACTGGAAAGCCCCAGTACGAGCATGTTCCACATCATACGTCCTCCAAAGGTCCTGAAAGAGCTCTTTAAATGTATCATCTCTGAGCCAATTCTTGTTAAATTTAAGTGAGCTAGGTGGATTATCTGGTCCTTGCCTGATCTCAATAAAGATAGGGAAATGATCAGAATCCCCACCGCTCCCAACCCACTGTCTGATTTGTAGATATCTGTCCACCATCTGTTCAGCCACCAGGAACCGATCCAGTCTTTTTGCCACCCGAGCCTCGCCACTCCTGTTGTTCCTCCAAGTGGGTTTCAGCTTGATAGGTTCAATATCCAGCAAATTTTTATGAACCAATTTCTGTTGAAAGTACCTTGCCAAAGGATCCACATGAGCCATTGGTCCCCAAACTTTTGAATTTCCTAAAGTGAAGTTTAAATCACCTCCCACCACAACTGATTCACCACCAAAGAAGGGATCCTGCAGCAGTGATTCCCAAAAAGGAACCCTATTAACATAAGGCCCGTAGACATTAACCACAGTGAAGCAAGTGCCCAAATCTACAGAGAGGAATTCAGCTCCTAGCACAGAAGCCATTCCCCAAGCATTATTCAGTTTAATTGCACAATTTCTCCATCCCACAGCTAAACCCCCAGAGCGACCCCTCGCATCCAGGGTCAAAAAAGTCCATCCCACCAACCAATGTTCCAATTTCTCCTTGATGATAATACCTAAACCTAAAGTCTCTTGTAGCAGAATCACATCAGGATGTTCAAGAGTAAGCACCCTCATGAAGGCTGATTTCTTTTTTGGCCCAGCCAGACCCCGGCAATTGAAGGACATGATCTTCATATCCGCACATTCGTCCGGGCATTCACTGCTCTAAGTGCCCTCTCAATAGAAACTTGTTTCCCATCCCTAAGATCCATATGGGCTCTGCTCTGAGCCTTAGATAAGTGAGACCTCCGGCCTCTGCCCCTCCGGGCCATCACCTTCGTCTTACCCAAACCCCCCCCAGAAAATTTAGTACAGGAACGGAGATTATACCCATATGCAGATGATTCGGGTGAAGAAGGCTCAGGGGTTATATCCACCTTCCCAGGGTCCGGTTCTATAGAAGTCAGTTTGTCCTCCAGAAGAATAGGTGTCAAATTAGGGAAGGGTGCATCAGGTTCACCCATCGGGCAGGTACAGCACCCATGTGACGGCGTAACAATAGTAAGAGGAGCAGTCTCAGATAGACCCGACAAAGATAAATTCTTCAGTCCATCAACCCAATCAAAACCGACCACAGAGCACCGATTGATAAAAAGATGTACAGAGGGTGTAAAAGAAAAAGAAGGAATACCCGGCATGGAAGGTCCCGACACTGCAACCACAGCCGACGAAACGGGGCCAGAAGAGTCCTCAAGTGTATCAATAAGATCTCCAGCAAGTATGTCCCGTGCCGCATCTGAAACCGGGCCAGCAAGATCCAACACACCCATATTCAGGTCCCTATCCACGTCCATTCGCTCAGTCACCGTCTCATTGTTCAGCAGATCCGGGGGTTCATCCATAGTAGTCATACCTGAAAGGTTTTGCATCCCCCCAATCATTGAGCGGGCCGATAGCTGACAATCAGACTCCGGGTGGCCATATACACGACACCGCCGACAACGGAAGGGTATATTTTCATAATCCAGCAGTTGGGTAATACTAACAGGCCCCCATTCTAGATTTATATGCTCCGGCAGACCTTCACACACATTTAAATTTACCAATATTCTGGAAACCTGCTTGTAATGCGTCTTCATAAAGGAGAGATCAGCTTCCAGAAAATTTCCCAAAATATCCCCAATCTGACGGAAATGACGAATATCCCAAAAATGCAGAGGAAGTCCCAGTAATCTCACCCACACCGGGGACAAATCAATTCTCTCCCGACTCGCATCAAATAGAGGATGCCAAGGCTTCAACAATACCGGCTTCTGTTTTAAATGCCAATTCTTGTTCAGAATTTTGTGCATATCTTCCTCATCACGAAGTACCACCGCAAACCACCCACAGAGTAGCATGTCCACCTCAGGAGTGTATCCCAGAACCTCGCGCCACTGTGAATCCACCCAAGCCATCACCGTTGGCCGAGCAAAAATTCTGCCCATAACCCTACCAACCAGCGTCAAACAAGACATCTCAAGAACTCGTTCCCAGGCAATGTCCTCGCCTACAGCATAGCTACCCACAGTGCGGGTTTTAACCCAGCTTCGCTTCCTACGCCTGTTAGGTTCTTTACGAGCAGCCCCAGTCCTCAAATCAGTCCCAACACGAGCCTGCTGAGACCCAGCAACCGTCACAGGGCTTCCAAACCCCCTATGTTCGTTAATAGCCAGAGGCACACGCAAGTCCCCTCCAGTTTCACCTTCAAACGACCCAGCCAGCTGCTGAACCTGACGAGCTACACCAGCATCTGCATTCTTTTCAAAACCTTCCACAGCTTTAAAGCCATCCTGAAACCCTGACACCTGAAAGCCCAGGTTCCGTGCAAAGAATTCATCAGCCACTCTCCAGTCCGGACTCCCCAAGAAAACCTCAGATAAACCATCGTTTTCCAGACATTCCGGCAACAAAAAACTTGGATCGCATGTCGAATATTCCGAGGTCAATATGCCATTTTCCGGTCTCACCTGCCCCATCCCGGTTGTTACAGTAACGCCAGGCCCCATCAGAGGGTAAACATCCAGGTCCCCCATCCGCCCTCCACCTGGCGCCCCCCTGCCATCCAAAGCCTCCATCTGTCCACCAACGAATGAATCCAAGACCATACCTGCACCAAATCAAAGACCCAAAACCCAACAACAAACCCTTCAAAACCCCTCTGCTCCGACACAATCATCAGAACCTAGACGCCTCACAGAAAAAAACCATCGGTAAATTAAAAAAAAAAAACCCGTCCCCGAGTAATATCCATCTTCCATCGTTTTCAGTAAAAAAACAGACAAGGTGACAGGGAAAGGGTTGGCATCGTCCTCTCCCCAACAGCGACCGGTAGCTCCCAGCTACCAGCCACCCACGCGAAACCCTACCTCCATCGCAGAGCCACCAGCAAGTCCCTGCCTTCAACACTGCATTAGTTATATGTTATGTATTTTCCATTTTTTCAGAGTCCCTTATAAAGTTCCCCTTACTCGCAAAAGCCACCAAATACTGTGAAATATATATGTATTTTAAAATTCTTAAAGCTATTTTTTTGGGGATTAATTATTTAATATTTTGCATGAATGACATGGATAGTTATCAACACTGATCATATCATATCAAAATTTTATTTTGATAACTATTTTATATAATTGAGGTGCTGTCAAACTACATCAAGTATTAATAATTCTGTCACATGATATAAATATTGAGCTTGTAATTGTTATCTATTTTCAAAATTGTCGAGCAAATATCATGACAAGATTTCACAAATACATGCATAGAAAATTATGAGGCTCGGAGAAAACCGACGCACAAAGAAAGATGACTCAATTAACAAACTATTAGTTTATTATGCTATGTTCTGTTGGAGTCATGAGTAGATAGATCGTTCACTAAATTTGTTTTATTTTTGTTTTCATCAGATTTTACTTTTATTTCAGCATGTAGTTTTCTTTTATTTTCGAACTTATTCTTTAGATTTTAATTTCTTTTTTTTTCACTGTAGATTCGAAATAAAAATTTGAAAGATTGTAATGACTTGAAAAGAGGAATTGAATTACCAAAAATATGAATTCAATTGCACTCATGGCAACCTCCTCATGATGCTGATTCAGTTTTGGAATCATCGAAAGGATTGTCACTAGCAAGAAAAGGGATCGCATCTTCCAATGAGGAGAGGGAATTCAATTTCAATCTCATTTCATTATTTATATAAAGAACAAAGTTCGATTGTCATAAGGGGGTGTGTGTTCTTCATACATCAAATAAATGTGGGTTGTGGAGCGTGATCTTCCTTATTCATAGGTCGTGTTTCAGTCGTGTCTAGATCCTAGCGTATGATGGGGGGTGTCTAGATCCCGTGATATTTTCCCATGGTAATCGCTCTTTAAAAGGAAGGTATTGTAATATGGCTGTGCATAGTAGTATTGTAATGATCTCTATGATTGTGTAAGAGAGACTATGAGATATTCAGAGTGAAGAGGAAATTGCAGCAGATGTGTTGTGGGTTGTATCCCTTCATTTCCTAAATAGATTAATAAAAGGATTGGCAATTTCTTCGTGGACGTAGCCTAGATTGGGTGAACCACATATATTGGTGTCTGTCTTGTATTGTGTTTTATATTCGAATCTTGTTTATTGTTATTGTTTTGTGATCGTGTTTTTCTATCAATTGGTATGAAAGCCAAAGGTTTATTTGACAGATAAACTCATAGAAAAAAAGAGTTCCTGGTTCGAGTGGGAGCAATGGCAGAAGAACGAAAGTTTAAGGTCAAGAAATTTAACGGCCAAAAATACCAGTTCTGGAAGATGCAAATGGAGGACTATTTGTATCAGAAGGACCCATTCCTACCATTGGGAGGGAAAACAAAACAGTTGGCAACTATGAAGGACGAAGAATGAGAGGTTCTTGACAAAAAGGCACTGAGAACAATACGGTTGTGCCTGGATTCATCGGTGGCTTTCAATATATCAAAAGAAAATACAATGGAGGGTCTGATGAGCACATTAAGTAAATTGTATGAAAAACCCTCGTCCCCCAACAAGGTATTTCTATTGAAGTGTTAATTTAATATGAAGATGTTAGAAGGTGGATCTGTTGCTGATCATTTAAATGAATTTAGTACAATTACAAATCAACTAAGTTCTGTAAAAGTGAACTTTGAAGATGAGGTTAGGGCTCTTCTAATCTTGTGTTCATAGCTAGAAAGCCGGAATGGCTTGGTCATGGTTGTAAGTAACTCTGTCTCTGCTTCAAACACTTTGAAATTTGATGTTGTTGTTGGTGTTATTCTTAGCGAGAAATGCGGAGGAAAAGCATAGGTGAGACATCAGAAAATACATTGACCATGGAGAGTAGGGGAAGACAAAGGGAGAGAAGAAAGATACCAAGTAATTGTAGGAAGTCTAGGAAGGGAAAATCCAAGTTCAAACTGGGAAGATAGAGTGTTGGAACTATGGAAAGAAAGGACTTATGAAGAAAGACTACAGGTCTCTAAAGAAGAAAGGAGATGGACGGCAGGAGACTATTTAGGGAACAAATGTAGCAAGTGATGTGTTACAAGATGCTTTGATTCTTACATTAGATAATTCTAGTAAATATTGGGTAGTAGATTTAGGGCTTTATGTCATGATACACCCCATACGAAATTTTTTCATGATTATGTTCCAGGTGATTTTAGACATGTTTTATTAGGTGATGATGAACCATGTAAAATTGTTGGAATGGGTAAGGTACAAATAAAGCTACAGAATGGAGGTGAATCACTATTGAAATATCTAAGGAATATTCCTACTATGAAAATAAATCTGATCTCAACATGGTAGTTGGGATATTGTGGTTGTTTATCTACATTTGGAGAAACGTGGTGGAAGATCACTAAAGGATCAATGGTGATAGCAAAATGAGACATGATAGGTACATTGTATTTATGTCCTCATAATACTGATTGTTGTATCTCTTTAGATTCCACATGAACATATACAACATTATGGCATCTTAGGCTTGGACACATGAGTGAGAAGGGGATGCAGATTCTCCACTCAAGGAAGTTGCTGTCAGTTTTGAAGTAGGTAAGTTTGGAATTCTGTGAGAACTGTGTTTATGGAAAACATAAGAGAGTAAGATTTCTTAGGGTTGGGAGGTAAAAAAAAGAGTGAAAATTTAGAGCTTGTGCATACAGATGTATGGGGGGTGACTCAGGTAAAATATCTTGGTGGATCTCGTTATTATGTCACTTTTATTGATAATGCAACTAGAAAAACATGGGTTTATTTCATTAGACAGAAATCTAATGGATTTTCTACTTTTAAGAAGTGCAAAGCTTTGGTTGAGAATGAGACAAGAAAAATGTTAAAGTGTCTCGGATTTGATAATGGAGGTCAATACTACAGAAAGGAGTTCGATAGTTACTGTTCACCGCCATGGGATTCATAGATAGAGGAACGTTCCAAGAGCACCACAAGAAAATGGTGTGTCAGAAAGAATGCACAGAACAATCATGGAGCATGCAAGGTGTATGAGATTGCATGTAAGGTTGCCTTTACAATTTTGGGCAGATGTTGTAGATACTGTTGTTTACTTAATAAACAGAGGGCCTTCAAGCGCTTTGGATGGTGGTATTCTACAGGAGGCATGGACAGGTAAAAAGGTAAACTACTCATTTATGAGAACTTTTGTTCAATGTGAAACATTTGTCCATATTGATAAAGAAAATAGAACAAAACTTGAGGCTAAATCCAAGAAATGTACCTTTATTGGATATGAGGTTGATGATTTTGGTTATCACTTATGGGATAATGAAAATAACAAAATAATTAGGAGTAGAGATGTGGTATTGAATGAAAAGGTCATGTATAATGATCAATTGTAGGGAAATAAACTAGAAAAGGAAAACATAGAGTACACAATACTTGATGAAATCAAAGAAAATGAAGTTCCAAAGGTGTCAGAAAATCAAGAACAGTAGTAGGTAACTCAAACTCCTGCAAGTGTTAGAATATCTATCAGGTTAAGTAGAACCCCTAAACAATACTCTCCTTCAATGTATTATTTATTGATGACCAAATCGGGCGAACCATAATGTTATGAAGAAGCAATACAGGTGGAAACTAGAAAGAAGTGGGAGCAAAGCATGAATAAGGAGATGGACTCATTGGTAAGAAACCAGACTTGGAATTTGGTTCAGTTGCCTATAGGTAAAAAAACATTTCAGAATAAATGGGTTTATAGGTTGAAGGAAGAATATGGAGGAAAGAAGTGGTACAAGTCCAGACTTGGTGTAAAGGGGTTTGCATAAATGAAAGGTATAGATTTTGATGAAATATTTTCTCTTGTTGTTAAAATGACTTCAATTAGAACTATTTTAAGTCTAGTGGTGGTAGAAGATTTACATCTTGAATAGTTAGATGTAAAAACAACCTTTCTCCATGGGGATTTGGAGGAAGAGATTTATATGCAACAACCACTGGGGTATGAGGTCAAAGGGAAGGATAATTTAGTATGCAGGTTGAAGAAGAGCTTGTATGGCTTGAAGAAAGCTCCAAGGTAGTGGTATTTAAAATTTGGCAGGTTTATAATAGAACAAGGTTATAGTAGATGTCATTTTAACCACTATGTTGATTTCAAGAGGCTAGATATATTATTTTTTTATTGTATATGGATGACATGCTTGTTGTAGGGTCTGACATGCATGATATAAATGTGCTCAAAAGAAGTTAGATAATTCATTTGCGATGAAGGATTTGGGTGCTGCAAAGAAAATCCTTGGTATGAGAATAACACGAGACAGAAAAAATCGCAAATTGACATTGTTTCAGGGTGAGTACATAGAAAAGGTGTTGGAGAGGTTTAGAATGTAGAATGCAAAACCAGCTAGTACACCTTTGGACATCCATTTCAAACTAAGTAAGGAGATGTGTCGCAAGACAAGGGAAGAGATAGACTACATGGCTAAGGTTCCCTATTCATCAGCAGTTGGAATCTTGGTGTATGCCATGGTGTGCATAAGACCAGATATTGCACATGTAGTGAGAGTTGTGAGCAAGTATATGAACAATATAGGTAAAGAACATTGGAAGGAAATACAGTGGATTCTCAAGTATTTAAGAGGTACTACCACTCATGCATTATGTTTTGGAGGTTCAAACAATGTTCTACAACGATATGTTGATGCAGATATGGCAGTGATAAAGATAGTAGGAGGAGCACCATAGGGTATGTGTTTATTGTAGGTGGAACAACAATAAGTTGGATTTTGAAACTGAAAAAGGTTGTTGCACTTTCAACAATGGAAGCAGAGTATGTTGCTACTACAGAGGCTTGTAAAGAGATGATTTGGTTACAAAGGTTCATGGAGGAATTGGGTAAGTAGGGGAATAATAGGTTGTATAGTGACAGCCACAGTGCCATTCATCTTGCAAATAAATCAACCTTCCATTCTAAGACTAAACATATACAACATAAGTACCATTTTATATGGTCTATTATGAAAGGTGAAATGTTGAAGCTGGAAAAGACACACACTAGACAGAATCCTGTAGACATGTTGACAAAGATAGTAACCAAAGAGAAATTGAGTTCCTGCTTGGTTTTAGTTGGTCTTCAAGCATGAAGGTGAAGTTGAGAAATTTTCTAGTTCCAAGGTTGGGGCATATTCCAGCAAATGCAGTAGCGGTGGAGTTACTGTGATCAGTCTATGAGTGGGAGATTATTGGTTGTGGAGCTTGATCTTCCTTATTTATACGTTGTGTTTCAGCCATGTCTGGATCCCATCCGATGAAGGGGGGGTGTGGGGGTATTTACCCCCCACTATAGTCACCATGGGGGATCCATAGGGGGGAAATGACTACCTTTTAGGATCCCCCTCCTAGCGGGAGTTCGCGGGTAGTGCCTCCGCAGCAAAATTTTTGGAAAAAATGCCTTGTAAAATGTTGTAAGTTCATAGTCATGACTTGGTGAATAATGGGTGATTTATGAGCCCATGATATTGTGTATCTCGTGGTATTTTACCATGGTAATCACTCTTTAAAAGGAATGAATTGTAATACGGCTATGTATTGTAGTAATGTAATTATCTCTATGATTGTGTGAGAGATATTGTGAGAGAGTGAAGAGGAAATTGCAGCGGATGTGTTGCGGGTTGTATCCCTTCATTTGTTGGATAGATTAATAAAATGATTGGTAGTTTCTCCATGGACGTAGCCCAGATTGGGTGAACCACGTATATTGGTGTTTCTCTTGTATTGTCTTTATGTGTTTTATATTTGTATCTTGTTTAATTTTATTTCTCTACAATCCTGTTTTTCTAACAATAAATGAATGTATTCCTTTTCTGTTATCTTATTCTTTGGTATCACTGTGTTGTACTCAAAAGAATCAGAGATGGAAGGCGCTTCTTGCAGTTGAATGGATTTGCATCTTAAAGGAGGAATGATGGCTAAACTATGAAGTTGTTTCAAAGTTATGTAAGAATGTCTTCAACAAAAGTAATAAAATCATTTTCTTTGTTTTATGTCCATCACTTTTTCAGTAGAGTTTGGGTAAACATGGACTGTCTTTCTATGTGCTTTATTCAAGTTCTTTGACAATTATGATCTTTATAACTGTGTTTTAAAATATTGTAATTATTTTACAATCGATCCATTTATTGTACATCGGTTCAGTTTTGTAGAATTAAAAGTTTCTTTGTAATTCTCTATGACTGTGTCTCTTTATTTTTGCAATAAACTTTTAAATTGTCTAAATGGGTAATGATTAAATAGGGGAATGTCTTGATTGCATATTTAGGATGCACAACTGAACTGAATTAGGTAAATCATTTTGCTCCTACAGGATAGGGCTTAGGTAGATTTATTAACTTAATTAGTTAACATCTAATTTTTCTTTTTGCATTATGTAGTTGTCTGTGCTGCAGCTATAGGCTGCATATTTTCATGAACATTTTGGAGCTAACTTCTTTATGAAATTTGATGTATGTCTACTAGGATTTGAGCAAGTTTTAAGTTCCTTTTCTGTTCATATCCTTTGAAACATATTTAGTTTATTTCTTTTGTAAAAAAAATTCAAGTCATTCTTGGGACTTTCCAAAAACGATTTTTGTAGATTTGTACATTTTGTTTATATAGTTATTTTGTATATATTTAATTAGGCTAAGTTAGATTTTAGTCGGCCAACAGATCCGTTAAACTTATCAGGCACAACCATCCCAAATGATTAGGGGTTGCTAAATATCTCGGTTCGGGTTGTTTCTCCCTTGTTGGTGAGTGAGTCATAAACGAGCACCAACACCTCCCTACAGCCACGCGCCAATGCAGTGCTTTACCTGTGTGTTTCCTGCATCTCTTATCCTTTCCATGCATACTTTCCACCAACCCATCCCTTGCTACCCTAATATCCCTATAGCTAACTCCATCCCTACATCAGTTGCTAGGGTTTGAAACCTAGTTTTCCCTTTTTCAAAAAGAATATAATATTATAATATTTATTTTTTCCCTTAAGAACTATATAAAAAAATATGGTTTTATATAATAATAATAGTAATAATAATAATAATAATAATAATAATTATTATTATTATAATATATAATATTTCAAAAAAACTATTAAAAACTATAGAAAAACTATATGAATAATACTATTATTATTAATTTTTAATAATAATAATAATTATCATTATTTAAAAATAAAGTCGATAAATTCCAGTCTTTGGAAAGTGAAATGGAAATGCCTTCCACCCTCGATAATTTTTTTGAAGGTGAAAGTAAATGAAATGTGGGAAAATGTGAAGAAAGATTTATGCTTCTCAAGGAAATAATAAAAAACCTTTCAATCATGACCATAAAAATGAAAATAAACAAGGAACCAACCAAGAATCAAACTAGGAAGAAATTATTGATGAAGATGAAATCAAGGAAGATGGAAAAGGCCTCATGGTAAAAATAAGTGATCACGAAGATTAAAAAAAGATTTTGTGGAAAAGCATTTGAACCCTAATTACGAGGTAGGACAGTTCAAAAACACTACTACACCTAGGACAGAAGAAAAACCATATCGATCACCTCCCTATATCCCCCCTCACCAAGGGATTGTGTCGTCGGATACAAGGAAGGATAAGAATCAACGTTTTAAACACAATGCTTCAAATGTGGTGCTAGGTCATAAATATTCACACATACTAGAAATTAATAAATATTATGTCACTCTTTTGTGCAACTTCTTAAAAGGATAAAAAATGAGTGGCATACATGTCCACACAACTGTAAAATCTATAAAAATGCCTAGTGGAAATCTAGAGAAAAGGTAAACTAGAAGCCATGCTGGGAGTACAAACTGTAGCCAAGACCATTATGAGGAAGATACTAACAATGATGAAGACAAGAAAGATGTAGAGGAAATAAATGAAGTTCAAAATGTGGAAAATCAAGGAGGATTTTGAAAAGAGTTTGATGGTAATGACAATAACTATAATGAAGATGCAGATACATGAATTATTGATGAACATGATGTCGATATCAACTGTAAAGAAGGTGAAAATATCAAAGATTATAATGATGAAGCAAAAAATATTGATAAATATGAAGATGATATCAATAACAATTATGAAGGAAATGAAGTTGTAGAAGAGTACAATGATGTAAATAAAGGCAATGAAAATGATCATAATCACGATAATGTAGAAGATGAAAACCCAAAAGATTCTTCGACACATGAAGATATAGAAGATCTGCATGATGTCGCAATTCAATGTGATCAATAATCACAAGAACAAACAGATGCCAAGAAATAATTGGAGATGACCTTGTCAGATAAGGATACCATAACAAGTAAAACTAAAGATTCAACAATGTTTGAAGATCCATCGATTATCGCTAAGGAATCCATATGTGATCTAGAGGATAATGACATACCAAAGCATGTAAAATTATCAGAGATCAAACCGATGACAAAATTCCATTATGGCAATATCAAATTGAAAATTCAAAAGGGTCCTCCTTGCAAGCATCCTTGCGAGAATCATTGGTTGAATAGTCATTCCGTTTTTATCTGCATAATCTTATGCTCACCATGCATAGATAAATATGAATGGAAATGTGACCAGATATTTCAATACTTATTGAATCATGGTACTATTATTCGAGATAAACTAATGAACGAAGCTTGTTGTCAAAGAGTATTTCATCAAGTTTAGTAACATTTTTGAAGTCACAATCGATCAAGCAAATTTGAAGTTTAAATTGAGAATTAAAGGCCAAACCGTTTTAGGGAGGGATGACTTATAATATACTTGGTTGTATATTACAAATATTATACTTATTAATTATTATTAGTTATTAGGTTAATGGTCAATGATCATCTCGAAGAGATGCCACCTTTACATGTTCATGCATATATATTCATCGTAAACCATCATCCAATTATAAAAACAATATATATATATATATATATATATATATATATATATATATATGCAAGAAAGATCGTTGCAACTTTCCAAAAGTTTAGACAAAGAATATTCTCTCCTTTAAATATTAGAATTCAACTTTGAGTTGAATATGATAAGTCAAGAAAGCAATTGAATGAGGAAACTGCGAGACAGTTGGCATCTTGTTTCCCTTATGTCACTTGTCAACAAGTGAAACAACACTTTGAATCATGGGTAAAACAGTCTAAGAAACCATTGCTTGCACCACCAACTATAAGTATGTCCTAATTTTAAACAATATCTCATTAAATTTTCATTTTATAGTGTGAGGAGTCATATTATGTGTTTAATTATTAATATGTCCTCACAGTTCAATAAATATCTTCTGGGAACAAGGCCAATCAACAAATATGGTGAAGAGGCTTATCATGAATCACATTGCCTTAGAAAGCAAAAGGGAAAAAATGGTGTTAAAATAAAAAACAACAGTGAGGTTTTCCCTCCACTAGTGATTGTTATTTTCATTCAATTTATTACATAACAATATGTCTTGGTCAGTCTAGTTAATTTTCTAAAGTTATTCTTCTTCTCAAACTTTAACTTTGTCAATCTTGTTGATATCAAGAAATGAGCCAGGTTGGAGTGATCAAACACAACAAATGCGAGGGGAAGTTGTTTTTGATACCCCAATGATGCTTGATGTCAATAACAATAAAAATTTTGGTGTTTCATCCTCAAGAAAAGAGGAATTGTATACCAATCAAACACAAGAAATGCAATAGGAAGATGTCGTTGACATACCTATGATGGCAACTAAAAATTACAATTAAATTGGTGTTTCATCCTCAAGAAATGAGACATGGAGGATTGGTAAAACAAAAGAAGTGAATGGAGCAACTAGTGTTGATATGCCAATGGTGGAAGCTATGATTTACAATAGAATAGGTATTTCATCTTCAATAAATGGGGCACATCAAAGTGGTGAAAATCATTAAATTCAAGGGATGGTTCCAAATGATGGAAGATAAGAATCATACAAAAACTAGTGTGGTTAAATTTATTATGTATACCAATCAAATTTCTTATTGCATTTCTTGTGTATACCAATCAAACACAAGAAATGTAATAGGAATATTTTGTTGACATACCTATGATGGCAACTAAAAATTACAGTTAAATTGGTGTTTCATACTCAAGAAATGAGACATGGAGGATTGGTAAAACACAAGAAGTGAATGTAGAAACTAGTGTTGATATGCCAATGGTGGAAGCTATGATTTACAATAGAATTGATATTTCATCTCCAATAAATGGGGCACATCAAAGTGGTGAAAATCAAGAAATTCAAGGGACAGTTCCAAATGATGGAAGATGGGACACTACAGAATTTGAACCCAAAATCTGACGAGAAAATCCGACGACATCCGACGAAAAGGACTGTGTCGTCAGGTTTCACCTTCAAAATTATGAAATTTGATGACTTTTTTTTAAATTGATAGAAAGGGACATCGGATATCCGATGACTTTCGGATATCCAACGATGTTTGTCGAATGGTGACCAGTGTCGTCGGCTATCCGACATAATAGTATGCCCGAGGATGTTATATATCCGACGTCATATTATGCCCGAGAATGAATGAAATCCAACATTATATTTATAACCAAGGATGTCGGATATCCTCTGTCGAAAATATCAAAATATATATAAAAAAGATTTTGAAAATCTTGCTTTATCTAATGCACTTTCCAAGAACGTACTAAAACCCTTCCATCCAGCATAACCCTGACATGCATAACCAGTGCAACTCTTTTTTGTTGAAAGCTACACTATTAACGTAAAGTTAAACATATTAATGTAAAGTTTATGCTCGAGGACAACGATATTTTCCCAACGTGTGAAAGCACGTTGTGTTTTCTTACTGGACTCTACGTAAGCACAATTGAACAAGAGAAATATAGTCCATTTATGTTGACAATATGTTGCATGGTTGTTTATAACTATGGCAACTTAGCACTTAGCAACTACTTGTAAATTGCATAGTATTAAAATGAAGGAAGGAAAATCGCCATCCAAAATAGTGACAAGCTATGTAGGGACTCGAGAGTCGAAACTGATCGAAAGAGACATTGTGATTGTGACCATTTGGATGCATAGAGATGATGAAATTTTTGTACACACTTATGACCGTTTGGATGTGCACCTGAATATGAGTTTGTTATCGAAGGAGACATTTTGATTATGACCGTTTGGAGGCACAAACATGATGAAATTGTTGTACACACTTATGACTATTTTGATGCACACACATTGATGAGTTTGCTGTGATGAATTATGATTAAGATAATATTTGATTATGTTGCCTGGCTGCCGGATGCTCGGGTTTGAGATAATGCGATAACATCATTGACATTCATTTCATTTCCGTATTTTGTTTTGTAATGGCTGTGTAAGATCGTACTGCATACTAATTTTAGATCATGGCAATTGGCAAGTATTTTATAAGTTGCATGGGGATTAAAGTTAAAAAAGAGGGTCGGTCGTTGGATGGAAATAGTGACAGGATATTTACATCATGAAAATGGATTGTATATTGGAGGTGCAAATATTATGAGACTGGTGTACACTCTGTTAAATTTTCAGAATTTACTTCAATCTGATCTAGGATGTTAACTGAGAGAACAACATGTATAGCAAATCTACAGCATATCAATCATGGACACAATAATGCAAGCACACAAGAGGCACAGAGTTTACTTGGGGAAAACCATAAAGGTGAAAAACCCTAATAACTTCCTCAGAGATAGATAGAGCAACGATACAACCAGAATTCAAGAGATAGTCTTCTCCTAGCAGCAGAGCCTCCTCCTCCACAAGTGTGCCACTCTCCCAAGTGTGAGTGAGAGAATAGAATGTGTAAAATGAGAGAGACACACTCTCTATTTATACACTAACTTGACTTGACCTTTACTCAACTAGGTCGGCCTCAACTTAACCACTTAACATAATGCTGACTGGGACGACCCCCACTAGGGTGGTCTAATAACCCTTTGAACCACATGGCTGACCCCCAATAGGGTGGTCTAATAACCCTTTGACCCACATGACTTATACAGGGCCGACCCCAACAAGGTGGTCTAATAACCCATCAAGTATAAGTTACAACACTTACAATATAAATGACGACACTTCCATATAGAGGAATAATAACATCTCTATAGGAATACAATATTTATATATGTGAAATACATTCCGAATTTACATATACATCAACACTCCCTCTTAACTAGGAAGGTATTTCTCGACACAGGTCTTCTAGCACAAGTCTTCTTCTCTGGATCATCGTCACTGGATAATCGTCATCGAGTCATCATCATCGTCACTACTGCTGCTATCTCAATCAATCTCTGAATCTACTCATCATAGGAAGTTCTACAGAGCCAGTCCTTTTTCATACTGGATGTAGGCCCACCACTTGCAGGTCTTCACCATCACTGGCCATACTGTAGAAATCTCAGGACTTATTACGTGGGTCACAAATCCTTAAAAGAGTCTCTTGACTAGAAAAAACCCTAAAGACCATTTGAGGCCTTTTTCATCCTTTCCAGATCTCCAGGACTTATTACATGTGACCCCACCACAAAACCTCGAAAGAGAATCCCAGTACTAATTACGAGCACAAGTCTCAACCTATCGGATCTCCCAGGGCACAAATTACATGTGGTCACCACAAAACCTTGAAAGAGCATCCCAGGACTGATTATGAGCACAAGGCTCAACTTATTGGATCTCCAAGGGCACAAATTACATGTGGTCATGGAAAAACCTCGAAAGAGCATCCCAGGATTGATTAAGAGCACATGACTCAAACTATCAGATCTCCCAGGGCACAAATTAAATGCCATAGGACAAAACCTCGAAAGAGCATCTGCTAGATATCCTAGGGCACAAATTACATGCCATATGCAAAACCTTGAAAGACTATCTGCAGATATCCCATGGCACAAATTATATGTCCTCCCAAGCAAAACCTCGAAAGAGCATTTGCCAGATATCCCAGGGTACAAATTACATGCCATAGGAAAAACCTTGAAAGACTATCTGCAAATATCCTAGGGCAAAAATTATATGCTTATCTGCACAACCTGTTCCATGGCCATAGAGTATCAACCTGATACTCACCATACATCATCCTGATGTACACATGATCATCCTGATCATCATCACTGCAACATCCTTCTGCATGTCATCTAGAGCAACATCCTGAAGCTCGTCATCCATGATCATCATGATCATACAATGCATCTACCTGATGCATACCAAGTATCTACCTGATACATATCATCATACATGATCCACTTGATCATACAATGCATCCACCTGATACAAATACAAATACATGATCCACCTGATCATCCCCGATACATATCAACATACATGATCTACCTAATCATACAATGTATCCACCTGATACATATATAGATACATGGTCCAAGCATCCAACATGATGCATATACAAAATACATACATACAAATGATCCAACCGATCATATCCAACATCCAACATGATGCATACATACATATACATATAAATGATCCAACTGATCATATCCAGCATCCAACATGATGCATATACATATACAGAGTAGTAACTGGAGCATTGTCCTGATTCTCATCATCCATGATCCTCCTGATCATCATAGCATCATCCTCTTCAGATCATCTCATTGTCCACGAAGCACAGCCCAGATGCACATCATCCAACACTTACACCACCAACATGGGAGAACACATCTACCACCATTCGGGGAAGGCTCCAGCCCTTACTTTTTCACCATGGGAGAACACATCTACCACCATGTGAAAAATGGCTCAGCAATTACATCACGACCAAGGGAGGACACATCAACCCTGTTAGAAGAGCTCATGTGCATCTGCATCTTTCGGACTCATCACTTCCCTTTGGAAGGAACCTCGATCTGAAGTGCACCAAGCCTCTCTCTGAAGTACTTAAACTGCACTCTGGCCAATGGCTTGGTCAATACATCTGCAACCTGCTCATCCGTCGCAACATACTCTGCTTCGGCTGTACTCAGTGCTATGCAAGACTACTTCCTGCTAAACCAAGAGATCACACCAGATCCCTATCTGCAGCACTGCCTGCCCAATCTGAATCAACATAACCCTGCAAGTTAAACTTTTGATTCACATCATACTTGAGCCCATAATCAACTGTACCCTTCAGGTACCTCAGAATATGCTTTACAACAACTAGGTGAACACTCCTTGGATCCGTCAGGAATTGGCTCAATGTGTTCACCGCAAAGCAAATATCTGGTCTCGTGTTTGTCAGGTACATCAAGGACCCAATCATCTAACGATACATAGTGATATCAACCAGATCAGATGAAACATCACACAGAAGCTTCAGGTTCGATGCCATGGGTGTGGCCATAGCCTTGCAGTCCATCATCTCGAACCTCTCCAGGATGTCTACTGCATACTTCCCTTGTCCAAGGAAGATTCCATTTGCACTCTGCCACACCTTCATGCCAAAAACAAATAGTGCATCATCCCCAAGTTCTTCAACTCGAACTCGACAACAAGCTTCCGTCGCATGTCAGCAATCAATCTATCCTCACCTGTTACAAACAGGTCACCCATATACAAAAGTAGTATCACTGGATTGCCTTCCTCAACCTTGTAGTAAAGGTTGGAATCCGCTTTACTCTTGGTAAAGCCGAAACTAGATAGAAAGCTGTCTATCCTACCATACCAAGTTCTGCACATATATGACTCCCTGTCATGTGTCTCAGAACCAAGTAGCTGCACCACATACACTTCTTCTTCAACTACACCATTCAATAAGGCTGTCTTGAAATCCATATGGTGTATCTTCCCTATCATCACTGCAGCCAGAGCAAGTACTGATCTAATGGAAGTGTATCTGGCTACAGGAGCAAAAGTCTCTATGCTACCACCTGCAGCATGCTTGATATTGTAGCTTCTCTTGGAATTCACTACAAACTCCCCTTCAGGTCTTGGGATTGCATCCTAAACATCTTTGTGATCGATTGGTACTCCTCGATCATGGCATTCTTTCCAGATCCTGGGAACTTCAATATCTTCAATATTTTCAATAGATAACTTTGTTGCTGAACAAATGTTGTAGTCCTTCTTTTGTAGGTGATGGTATACGATCTTTCCTACACAACAAGTTAAATTGCATGATTAGAAAACATCTCATAGTTTTCAGAACAAATTCTTACACATAAAGAAATATGTCATACAGTCATGCAATTATCTTAGCCAATGCTTCAATACAACATTTATCCATATTCCGTAACTTTCTAGATGCCTTCCAATCTCTACCAGAACATTGTTAAGAGTGTGCACAACTCCTAACATGTCAGCAAAGAGGTTTCATTCTAGATAAGTAGCAATGGAATGTTGTACAGTGCCATAGGCCACTTACCCATGTATATTAGTAGTATACTGTTCATCAATGCAACTATTCTAATATGCATAATACACAACCTAATTCTAGGAACATAAGCATATACATCATTGAATAACATTATGTAAGAAATGACAATTCAAATACTTATCTTTGTTTGGTTGTTGGGTGGACTCCCTCTTAATCTTTGCAACTCCATTCTGATGTGGATTGTGAGAAGTGGTCAATTCCCTCTGAATATCTGCATCCTTGCAGAAACTACTGAAGTGTGCTCCTTTGCTTTCTTGCAGGAACAATTGGAGTGTGCTCCCTCTTGATCTTTGCTCCCTGGATTACCTATCCTTGAACTTATATCCATCCTTAATCACTATGCATGCTTATTATTATCATCATTGTGTTATCCTTGAGGTCTCATACATAATCACACATTTATTAGTATAATCTTAATACTATCAAAACACAATAATCTTAAACATATATAGTCATGATCATTCACAGATAATAAACATTAGTATTCAAGGTTTCAGGGAAGTCTTCTTTTGCTCTTGCATATTCTTATTTGACCATAGGTCTCTTCTGATTAGTTAAATCATCAATGCATAAACCCATGATTACTCAAACCTATACCTTCATGATTCTTCTAGTTAGTCATATCATCAATTATGGTAAGAAACATAATATGCATACAACCATGACTATTCAAACCTATGACTTCATGAATAATCATTATCACAACAGTATAAGATCCTAACACAAGGTAGGATTCTAGCTTGATATAGGAAAAACATAACTGGATTAGCAAGCTAGCTAGTTATGTCTAACATACCCGCATAATGTCTTCTGGTTCTCTTCAGTGACTTGTGCTAGTAACCTGCATGTCTCATAAGTTAACCATTATAGAACCAAGTTATACATACCTCGTAAGTAGATCTTCTATGTGATCCATGACAATGGATGAATCTTTGTCTTCATGTCACCATGATCATATGTTCTTGAAGTAGAACATGATTTGTCTTTCTTGGTGTACCTTTTATGTTAGCAGACAACATAAACCTCATACAACACCATAATGCATTAGTACATTCATAAGTGTCAAAACCTTAATCAATGAATATCTTCTATTAAGGTGATACGACAAGTCTAGTAATTAATCAAGATTGTATTGTAATGATATGAAGACAAACATATGATAAACTTAACCATGAAACATACCTGTAAGCCATACCTGTCAAGATTGCTTGTAATCTTCTTGTGGAAGTGCTTAGCCTCATCTCCCTCTGAGATAGGAACTTCTTCACTTATGCAGGTGACCAATCCATCTTCTTCTAGGATTAACCCAATCCACTTTGATTTGCAAGAACTGGACCTCGAGCTGAATTAGGGTTTGTCAAAGAAACCCCAAAAATTCAAACTTTGAATTTCAAACTTCTGAAAGGACAGAAATATGCGCCTTGATGAGCTGATCAGGTTGGTATATTCAGAATTTGAAAACTGCAAAGTTTCACCCCTCGAAATTGCCTTTTAGATTTCCAGATTCACTAGGGAGGACCCTGAATTAGGGTTTGAGTTTCCCGGAGCTTCACCCAACCAAAACATTTGATTCAAAGCTCTAAGATTCGATTTTTCTGAGGATCTTCCAATCGTGGTCACAGATTTCCAAAATTCCAAATTTTGCAGAAGCCCTAATTTTCCATCTTTCCAATCAAAATCCTGAATTGGGGTTTGATCAAGCCCGGCCTTCTGGCCAACCAAAAAATATGATCTTGGTCTCTAAATTTCAATTTTGATGAGTAGCATCAAGCCGTGGTCTCCGATTACAAAAATTCCAACTTTCTCCGAAGCCCTAAATTTCGAAAGCCATGAATGAAGGTGCTCAAAAATAATTCTGTTTTGACAAAAATATGTACCTGATTGTTTCTGGTGTAACACCGAACTTTTCGATCCACAGGGTCTAAAAAATGTTCTTGAGATATCCCGACCTGTTATATTTCCATCCCAATAGGTCTGACCTCAATTGGATTTTCTGAGAGAGAGTTATGCCAAGTGTCGCAACGTGACATGTTTATGGGATAATATAGCAGAGCGAACTTGTACGGCGTGCCACGTGTCATTGGTTCAACTTCGGCCTCTGAATTTTTTGTCTAAGATAGTACAGTCTATGTACTACCTGTCACTTTTTACGAAATTTCATTTAGAGCTTCCTATCCCAAGTTATGACCTTTTTCCCAAGGTCACCTGATTTTGACTTAGATCTGGAAGAGGCAGAAACCCTATATTGTACAGATCATAAATCACAAAGTACAATGAATTAGAGGTTTTCCTTTGGACACAAGGTACATGGGGATCTGATATTTGACTTGTAAAAGTTTCAGATCCGAAAACGTCGCCAAAATGGATTTATAGCGAAAGTGCTACGATGACTGGTTTTTTTTATATCAAGCCCTAGCATCGTAAGTGCAACAAGTGTCATACATGCCATATCATGCCTTCTTTCAGGCTAGCTCTGATACCATGTTAAATTTTCAGAATTTACTTCAATCTGATCTAGGATATTAATTGAGAGAATAACATGTACAGCAAATCTACAGCATATCAATCATGGACACAATAATGCAAGCACACAAGAGACACAAAGTTTACTTGGGGAAAACCATGAAGTGAAAAACCCCAATAACTTCCTCAGAGATAGATAGAGCAATGATACAACTAGAATACAAGAGATAGTCTTCTCCTAGCGGTAGAGCCTCCTCCTCCACAAGTGCGCCACTCTCCCAAGTGTGAGTGAGAGAATAGAATGTGTAAAATGAGAGAGACACACTCTCTATTTATACACTAACTTGACTTGACCTTTACTCAAGTAGGTCGGCCTCAACTTAACCACTTAACATAATGTTGACTGGGCTGACCCCCACTAGGGTGGTCTAATAACCCTTTGACCCACATGGCCGACCCCCAATAGGGTGGTCTAATAACCCTTTGACCCACATGACTTATACAGGGCCGACCCCAACAAGGTGGTCTAATAACCCATCAAGTATAAGTTACGACACTTACAATATAAATGACGACACTTCCGTATAGAGGAATAATAACATCTCTATAGGAATACAATATACATATATGTGAAATACATTCCTAAGTTACATATACATCAACACACTCACTTCCAGAATCATATTATGATAACAATTAAATCTTATTTCTTTAGGGATGCTCTGAGTCCGATTCCGAATGTTGTTTGCTAGAGTTTCCATTTTTTTTTAACTTTTTCCACGTTTTGTTGGTTTGGATTTGTTAGTTAAATGTTATCCCTATTTGTGGCTTCCCACTTTCACTTGGAAAGGCAAGGCAGGCGCAGTTAGAGAATAGCGGGGCAGGTGTTAGCTTGGTTTCATTTAGTCTACAGAGTAAATAGTGACCAGTGTCGTCGGATATCCGACATTATATCATGCCCTAGATATCGGATATCCGATAGTATATCATGCCCTAGGAGTCGTATATCCGACAACTATTCTCTAACAATAACTATGCTCAGTTTGTCGGATATCCGACGAAAGGTTATATTTTAAAATCTATAAATTTTGAAACATTCTGACATGTTTTCTATATAGGCGATGATTTGCAGATGTTTTTTATTTGGAGGACTGTTTTTCGGCGCACTGTTTTTCATTATTTCTATTGTTTTTGTGATTAAAGCGAGTGAAGTGTGGATCTTGATTTTCTAAGATCGATAATATTCATTCAAGCTATTTACGAGAAAATGTCAAATAACAATATTCTTGAGCCAGACAAACAAAATCAACAATTGCTTGCTAGATTGTGGGATGGGGTGAAAAGAAGGGGTGATGGGAAATGTTATTGTCCATGTAGTCAATGCAGGGGCTTTAAGATGAGAATAATAAAGATCTCAATAGACAAAAAATTGTAGGGAACATGGACACGCTGAGGGGGAACATGAATATGATCCATTTGTAAGTTTTGCATTATATATGTTTTTATTTTGATTGTTTTTGTAAATGTATGTATTATTTTAATATTTCATATATTAACTTTTATCTGTTGATGGTTTCATGTAGTTATAAAGGAAATAAATCCTACGGCATATCGTTTGGAGGAAGTGCTTTCATAACAAGTACCGGAGGAACATGGAGCTATGAATAACGGAGAACAAGTTAGTGATCATATTGAAGAAGATGATCATATTGATAACATAGTTGAAGATGATGGTACAAATACTTTGATCCATGATTCATTTAATGTTAGAATGGATGATGATGATGATGATGATCATTTTGATGATATTCATGATTTACCTCTTCTTGAGAAGGCATACGAACCCCTTTATGAGGGCTCCAACACAAATCTTCTCTCTGCTATATTGTTGATAATGAACTTGAAGCTTATGAATGGTATTTCAACATATCAGTCACATGGATGTTAAGGTATGTAATATATTCCATCACATAATATATATGATCGTCTAATAATTTTATTGTTAATTCACAAGTCAAATTAATACGGATGACATGTGTTTCATTAATATTATTTCTATATTATATTAACTAGATTTTTATTTTTATTTGTTGTAGCATGATAGGTGAATATTTGTTACCACTGCAAAATATTTTACCTCGCACATATCGATATTTATCTTCCATCATGAAAGAAATTGGAATGCAGTATGAAGCAATTCATGCATGCCTCGATGACCATGTTCTATATTATAATCAACATGAATTTGCAACAGAATGTCCAAAATGTCATATCAGTAGATATTGAACAGATCAAGTAACAAAAAATGTGCCTTGCAAGGTTCTTCGTTATATTCCCGTTATTCCACGTTTGAAATGATTGTTCAGGTGCAAAAACATAGGGCAGTTTATGGATTACCATGCACGAAACAGAAGTCAAGACGACATTATTCGAATGTCAACAGATAGGTCTGCATTTAGAGATATGGAGGAAAAATGGCCTCACTTTAAAGAAGAACCTCGTAATCTTAGGATTTATTTGGCAACAAATGGTGTCAATCCATTTGCAGAGATGAGATCCGTTTACTCGGCGTGGCCTATTTTTGTTATCAACAATAATATTCCTCCATGGTTTTCAATAAAGAGGGAGCACATAATGTTGTCAATGATTGTTCCAGGTATATTGTGTCTACATCTTTTTTTTAATGTAGTGGCATCTCATTTGTCGTATTTTGTCGCATAATGTCATATACATATTTATTGTTTTTCTCTTGTGCAATATGGTTTATATATCTAAATGGTACGTCTCATAATTATATTTTTTATATGTTCAAATCAATCAGGTAAGCACCAAGTCAAAGATATGAATATATATATCAAACCTCTTATTGACGAGCTACTAAATTTATGGAATGGCATCACTATGTATGACGTATCTAGACCAATACGACAAAGGAAATTTCAATTTCATGCAATGCTTGTATGGACAATACATGATGCCCCAGGGTTAACCCATTTTTGCGGTATGTAATTATAAGTTCCACTTTATTAATTGCATTTAATTTTATGAACTAGTTAATATACTATGCACGCATGTTTTTCTAAATAATCCCGTCATTTTTTATATAATTATAATTGAAATAGATATTCCATCTCTTTATGTAGGTCTCTAGACAAAGGGGAAATTTGCATGTCCAGTTTGTGGTCCTAAGATCAAATCTCATCGTTCAAAAAGCTCAGGAAAGGAGGTGTTTGATGAGTATAGGCACTTCCTCTTTAAGAATCACAGGTATCAAACTACCGAAAAACATATGTTCAATGGAAAGCAAGAGACTGCATTAAAACCGCAAAGAATGACACCTCACCATGGAAGTTGCAATATAATAGAAATCGTCAAGGTACGTATGAATCATCATATATGAAATGTTATATTGTATTTTTTTTATTGTGTGTTGTTTACTGTAATTGACATTGATTTATGTAATTTCTTTATAAACTACTATTCATGATTATCATTCATGTGATCATGAAGGCATTAATGGGCTTCCATGAGGAATGAAAAGTTATCCTAGACAATTTAGTAGGTTTCCCTACTATTTGTATAAATTGCTTATCTATTTGATACAATGCATATCGGAAAGAATGTGACTGAAACATTATGGCGAATATTGGATGGAAGGAGTGAGAAAGAAAAAAATGTCAAAATTTGCAAAGGCATTCAAGATAGCAACCATGCAATGAAATACGTCATTCAATTTCATAGCAATGGAGAGAAAATTAATATAAACTCACTTCCATAGATGTTAACGGACCAGCAAAGTAATGTTGTAAAAGAAGTCATGTGAAAAATTAAATTTCCCACCGGATTTTGTGCAAACATGAAGAATATCATAACAAAGAAAGGTGATTTTGTGGGGGTGAAAACGCATGATTGGCATGTCTTCATGAAGGTAATTATTATGGTATGCATTTAATTAAATTTTTTTTCTATTCCAGTGAATATGGTTGGTATTTTTGTTTGTCTACTCTTTGTTTAAAAAATGAAATGATTTGTATATTGTTACAGTATGTTCTACCTCTCTCTCTCTCCCGAACAATTTCGAAAACAATGTCAAACAATTAATATATAATCTCGGGAAATACATGAGATAAGTAGCGATTTTTTGCATGCGCTTAGTGTTTGTTTAATTCATCGTAGAACTTATATTTGATTTTTGTTCTATAATTCATGTTATGTAATATAATTTTTTTTTTCTTAAATCTCTTGATTGGGTTTTCATGTCACTTGTAGATGGTTGTCATCTAAAGAATTCCATAAAGAAGATATAAAGTATTGGAGGAGAGAAATTCCTCGTCTCATGTGTGAGATGCAGAAGCATCTACCTTCGACATTTTTCAATGCACAGGAACACTACCACATACACCAAGTTGAGGAGATTGAATTGTGTGGACCTATGCACTCAAGGTCCATGTGGATGGTTTAGAGGCACTTGAAATTTATGAAGGGTTTGGTTAGACAACGAGCACATGTTGAGGGTTCTATGATGGAAGGGATATATGGTATAACAAAACATGTTGTATATTAGTTAATATCTTCCTATATTAGCATCAAAGCTCATATTACGTCGCATTTGTGATCCAGACTCCAATAAATATTTCGAAGGGGAGTACCCGAAGGGGAAAGGTAGATCGAGGAAGGTGAAAGGTAATATAACACATTTGACTATTGATTTGTATGTATATATATCGAAATACATATTCTATTTTTATATTCAATATTTTGCATCAATTTAGAGTGTAATA